>CATIWF010147774.1:0-11243 GCA_949630135.1 Balakata baccata | reverse complement strand
AATCCGGAGCTCTCATCAGCATCTCTGGACGCTGCGTAAGAGTTCCAATCTGCCAATAGAGACGATGACGAGGGTTTTTGCTGTTGATCTTCGCTGCTGCCACCTGAAAACCAACCCTGTGCCATTTTCTGCATTTTCTTTCATTCTTTTCACGGGTGACAAAGACACCCACTTGGAGATTTTCCTGGAAAGTAAAGAAAATGTTCGTTTGGATATTTTTGCCCGTTAATTCACTCAGTTTTATAAGAGTTCGGTGTTTTAAAATTAGATTTAAAAATTTTTTTAATTTCGTGTAAACTATATTTTTTAAATATATTTTTAGAAAAAAATATATATATTTATCTGTTTTTATTTAAAAATAATTTTTAAAATTTAAAAAAATATAAAATATAAAATGTTTTTAAAAAAAACGCTTTTACTAAACTTAATATCAAATACTTCCTATACTTGCTTCAAAATTACAATATTTACAATATTTTTTTATTATTACAATAAAATCAAAATTATATTTCAATTTTTATGTGAGTTAAAAGAAATAATGTTAATGTGACATTCAAATTTTGCATTCAATACATGTCATATCGTAACATTTTCATACATGTAATTAGGTTAAGTATAACAGGTAATTTCCATTATTATATTAATAAAATTTTAACTATACTTTTAAATATATTTCATCTTCACAATTATCATAAATTTCAATTTATAGACATGATTAATATTTTAACATATTATAATCACTATTAATAATTAAAATGTTAAATTTTTTATTATAAATTAAATTGAATTTTATTGTTATAAATAATTAATATTAAAATTAATAAATTGTATAAAAATTAATTATAAAACTTTAAAAAATTAAATAAATCACACAGTATTTAATTGATGAAAAAATATTACATGCAAAATTACAAAAAACTTAAATAAAATCCAACATTAAAAATTCATAAAAAGAAAAATACTACATTATTAATCATCATTTTCTTGTTAATAAAATGATTGTACACTAATTATCATTAATTATACTATTAATTTAAATATTAAAATATAAAATTAAGTTAATACTATTATTTAAAATACTAGACTAATTATCATTATATTATTATATTTTATAATATTATATTTATACTAAATAATTATATTATAATTAATTAACATTAATTAATTATTCATAACTATATTTAAATTGATTTTATTAATAAGTATATTTATATTATTTAAACTAATTTTATATTAATTATTCTAACTTAATTAATTATATTATATTAATTTTATAATAACTCATATTAAGTATATTAATTAAAAATATATTATTTATTTATTTTAATTAAATTTATTATAAAATAAAAAATGGACCCCATTTAAATATTTTATTCATTTGAAATTATTTCTCTCATATTTCTAATTTTACAAGTTTTTAATTTTGTAATTCAGCCTCTCATCTATGTATAATTGCAAAACTATATAAGATTTTGCAATTGTGTTGCAATTCACTTTGTAAGAGGATAGAAATGTTTTTAGATATTATATAGATGATACATAAGTAATTTAAAAAAAGAATCACATTAGTCACCACATAGGAAACCTAACTGTAGAATAATGATATATTATGATTAATTTAGCTAGTAGCTATTGAACTTTGTTCTAATTATCATAAAGTTATTAAACTTTTTATTCATCAAAAAATAAAATTTTATTTTCCTTTAACTCAAATAACTTCTAACTAAATTTGATAAATAAATAACTGAAAATCCGAATTGTAAGTTTGATGCGAAGTTTCGCTAAAATTTTGAATTTATTATCTCATTTTTCAAATATCATGCATAATGACTTTGGTAACTAGATTTTTCTCTAATAGTACTGAATTTGAATAAGATTTTTCTCCATCAACTGTTAATATTAGTAAAGTGATTATTGGATCTATGTTTGACCAACTCAATTTTCCTGCTAATATTGGTTTTTCCTAGTAAAGTCAATTTTACGTTGGTTTGTTTATCAAATTTAGTTGCAAGTTATTTAAGTGAATATAAAATTTTGATTTTTTTTTTTATAAAAAGTGTATTGATTTTACAACAATTGAAGCAAAATTCAAAGACGACTATTCAAAACTAAATATAATATGATGTGACATCTACGTGTTATCTTTTGTGTTTCAATAGTGTGGCAAAATTGGTTGTTATGTCATATGCCACATCAACACTCAGGCTCCCAACTCATCCAAAATGACCAAATATAATTTGGAAAAATCATTGTTTGTCTTATATAATTTGACATGATACATTAGTACCCTGAAATTTGAAAATTATATGATTTACTCACTTTGGTTTATCTTTGTTCAACTATGTAGTCCTTCTGTTAAATTTTAGGATATTTACCATTAGTCAAAAATAATATTTTCTTTTGCTTAAATGGATACTAGCACAACTTTAAAGAATACTAGTATAATAGATCAAACTTATAAGAGTACTAATGTAATATATCAAATTTCAAGGGGTAACTAGTTATTTTCCATTTGTCATTTTACCATAATTTAATATTTTTTTAACAGAAAATCTAATAGAATGACATATTAGTAGATTGTGATTGATAAAACAAAGAAGGCAAAGAATATAATTTTCAAACTTTAGGAGGGTACTACTATATTATGTCAAACTACATGAGGTAAATAATCATTTTCTCATATGATTTTTGTGCAACCTATAATAAAATTAAGTGATTTTATTGCAACAAAAAATATTCTGATTTTGTGGCATGTAATAGAAAGTTTAATGACCAACAATACAATTAACCCTTTTTATTGCTTCCTCTTTAGGTAAATTGTACCAATGGCACATCAACTTTGATCTTGTAACAATTTGGCCCTCAAAGTTTAATTTTTGTAACAATAAAGTGTCTAAACTTATAATAAAATGTAACTTAAAAGTCCTATTAGTAGGTTACAGGTAAAAAATTACCGGAAGATGACATGAAATTTTTTTATTCATATCATGTTTTTTTTTAATGTTATCTCTTTATTTTCTCTCCTATCTGTTTGCAAAAAGAATAGGGGATGGTAATTGGATCTAAACACATGGAGCTCCAATTTGAATAAGCTTTGAATAGAGCAAATTTTTTATAATTTTTTTTAATGACACTTCGACTATATAATAGGAATAATTTTATCATATAAGAAAAATATCACATAACTTTAACCGATTAAATAAACTTATCTGAATTTATTTCATTGTTAATTAATAATTTAAATATCTATTTTTATAACGGATTTGACATACTTTTTTTTAATGTTCTTATCCACACCATCAATTAATATATTTATATACATATCAACTCATTATAATCACATTCACATATTAAATATTTTCAACTATTAGATTTATTTTTAATATATGTACAAAACAAATCGTCTACCCATATGCATGATCAAAATAAATAAAAAAAGTAATAAGTAACCAACCCTTTAGCCGAGTCTTATGTGACTCTTCTGATATGGGCTTTGATTTCTTATTAATGAACTTCACTATCTATTATCTAGAGTTCCAATTCCTACGTGAGAGAAATTTACGCTAAACTATCTCTAGTTTAGTGGTATATATAAACATTGACGTTTTCCCATGTAATCACATAATGCAAAATAGAATGAATTTCAAAACATTTAAATTTAACACACATGTAACATAAATAAAATAATTATACCAATATATGAAATTCCCATACACATACAATAATGTCTATTTATTTATTTTATTTCCTAAATTTTCCATATTATTTACACATATTCAAATATGACAAGTTTATATAAATAAATCCAATTAAGTAATTTATTCGAATTCTATTTTTCTTATTTTATTAATTTTTAATCTGTAGCCAATAGTCATTAGCCCTAGTCTCATATCCAAACTGTCCGGATACGGGGTGTAAAGTAGAAGCGTTTGTAGAGCTTCAACCACCATACACACTATAATCTCAAATCAAAGACGCTCATGGAGCTTCAGTTACCTAGACTGAGTATAACTTGTATATAAATAGGATTAGGGGAGCTCTCGGATCTAAAGTCACCCTATCCTTAAATCACATCCATGTTGATACCGAAATTCCTCCCTTAATGGTGCACCATCTATCCTAAGCTAGTCCTCAAGTAGATAAATGAGTAATTAAAATCATTAATTATTTATTTTTCATTATATCTTTATTTGTCATAATTGATGCTCATTTTACATTAACAAAATTACATATTCTCAATTTATTTCAAAATCATGTAATAACATTACATTTCATCATATATTACCAATTAAAGGAAGTTGGCATACTTTAAATTAATTTCCTATAATATTAAAGCCAATAAATCTTCAAAACATAATCATATTTAACAACATTTTTATAATGCCAAGTATGCCATAATATATAATTCCATCATTTTAACACATGAATTATGTTATACACACATAAAATCATGCATTTGGGCAAACTAAAATGCGTATATGTATAAACTTCAATGGAGTTTTTCCAACATCCAAATTTTGGAGCTTGTCTACTTTCATTATTCTTCCACTTATTGAGAGTCTAATTTGAAAATATAATTGATCAATATATTGTTAGAATAGTTATTTTTAATATGGTTTAAATAAATAACTAAAGTTTTTTCTAAGTGGCAATATGACCTTTTAAAACGACTATTGACTCTATAACTTTTTCTGCCGTTGTCCAATTTATATGATTCTTATTTTTAATTACATTTAACATATAATGCTACAACATATTAAAATTTCAAGTTATTTGGAGCACTATACAAGTTTTAGTGCAATTTTAAAATTTGTCTTGTCTTCTACCCTTAGATAGTTTTGAAATACTATATTTTAATATTCATATCTTTCAATGTGTAGGTTATATTATTATGAAACTTTATAAGCACTTAGAGGGGCCGATTTGGAATATGTTTTATGGTAATAACTTTTACCCATTCGGTCCCTAAAATCCTTAATTAATGTGGACAATGTAACCAATCCAACATAAAGTGACAACTGACCAATGTTCCTTATTATAATCATAACTCATACAATACACAACCTATTAAGGTAAAATTTTCACATAGATTTCTAAGACATAGAACTAAAACTTTTATGTTTTACACTTTGATTAATTTGGCCTATAAACAGCTCAAAAATGAGGACGAAGTTGTTAGAGCTGCATTGGTACAAGGAAGCAGTTCAATCAAAGAAACAGTCATGATTTATTTTACCATAACTCAACCTACACAAGAGATTTTTATACAAAATTTGGTAAAAAAAAAACTAAATTACATATAGGGCTATAACTTTTATATTTTGAGTTTATTTTAATTAGACCTTTAAGATAATCAAAATCAGCAAATACTATAGGGTATCATTTTGATACTCTTACATGAACTAGTCTAATTCAAAAGAGTTTATCTCTTCATATACTCAAAATCATTCAATACTATTTGATAGGAATATAACCAAGATATAAATAAACAACTTTTATGTTTGGCACTTTTCCAAATTCTATTACTATGGTGATCAAAATTGGAGTGAAACGTAATGCTCCTACATAGCTCTAACAGCTTTAAACAACACATGAACAAGGGAAAAAAGATTACTTACCAAGAATAAATTTATTTGGAGTGAATTTGATGTAAATCTTGAGTGAATTAATGAAGAAGATGGGATTTTGTGGGAGGAAGAAGAAGAAAGGGAGATGAAGTTGAAAGAAATGTATAGAAGCTCATCTTTTTATACAACCAAAATGACCACTACTGCCTCACTTATTTGTTCCCATCCAATTTTTTTTTGTCCACTTTTTCTTTTTCTTTTCTTTTTTTCTTTTGTTTAATTCCTTTTTCTTTTCATTCTTTTCTTTTTTTTTTTAATTTTATTTTTATAGAATTTTATTCTCAATATCTTTCATGTGGTATCTATGTATATTGCTTACACACTTATTCTAACTAAGTTCTAATTAGTAGGCATGACATTTCTTGCTTCACCCAAACCTGAATTGTTTTATGGCGAGAACGACAGTGGAGATGGTATATATGTACCCCACTTCAATATATAAATACATATATATATAATATATATATTATTTATTTATATTTTTAATATAATTAATTTATAAAAAACAATAAAATAAAAGTTTAGCACTTATAGACAAGTAAAAAGCATTTTTTTAAAAATTATGTGCCTAACTCGTTAAATAAAATAATAAAAAAATATATTTCTAATATTAAGATAAAGCAAAAAATTTTAAGAAAATTAAATGATCGAGGATCGCCATCCATGTATGATACAGGGATAGGGACCAAAATTTTTTTCATCGAGGAATGAAGTGAGATTGGAGAAGGGGTTGAATTTTGTCATATCATCTTCAGGTAATATTTTTATCTGTAACCTACTAAAAGGGCTTTCAAATTACATTTATAATAAGTTTAGGCACTTTAGTGTTATAAATTAAATTTTGAGAGCCAAATTGTTACAAGTATCAAAGTTTAAGGGCTACTAATGCAAGATAATCCTCCCTCTTCTGTAGCAATCTTATATGTCCGTGTTTATCTGCTAAAACATTCTCTTTGAAAGTAATGCCCACAAATAGGGCCTAGTTGTAATATATGAATAAAGGACATATATGCTCAAAAATGTGAATTTGGTAAGCATAATTAATATTTTAAGTACTAGGATATTATAAAATATGAAGCATAAAATGGTACAATCGAATGTTAGAAAGGTTAATTAGAGTGTTCGAATATGTATATATATATGGTTATGAACAAGAAATGACAAATATGTTAAAAAGGGGTACAATGCATATATAAAGCTTGAGTTGTGAGCTTAGTTGTGACTCATTTTGGGGGATGATTTGAATTGTATGAACTTGAATCTAAATGTGTCCAATGACCATGAATGATTTCTATATATGTTTAGGAAGTATTTAGAAGTGAAATTTTGACAAAATTCGATTATAAGAACAAGTTATGCCTTTTCATAACTAGTGTCACAAACATGCTGAAAATGTTCATGACTATGAAAGATTTATTCATGGTCATGAAAGATTTTTTCATGGCCATAAAAGTTGTATTTTAGGCCAATTTTTGGTCGGGTCACGGCCAAACCTAAATTTTTCATGGCTGTGACCATGGCCGTGAAGGGTCTATATAAATAAATTTTTTACACGTTTTAACTCATTTTAACTGAGAGTTCAAAGTCTCAAAACCCTAGATACACCCCAAAATCTCTGAAATCCATCTTCCATATGATCTTTGGTGAGTTGTGAACTCCCAAAACATAAGATTTACCATTCAAGAGCAAGAGTTAAGCATGAATGTGAGAGATTTATCAAGGAAGAAGATAAAGTTGGAGAAAAAAAGTATGGAACTTGAGGGAACTCGGGTCTCCCACCAAATCAACTCTATTTTCTTCTTTCTTCAAGTAAGATTTCATGTTTCCCCTCTTCCTTTAAGGAGTTTATAGTTGATTGAGGAAATTTGCCTGAAATGGGTAGAAACCTAATTGTAGATGAATATGTTTGACGTGAATTTTGAATATTTTTTGGGGGAAAACTCTTCATAGGCCTAGTTTGAGTTGAATAATATGTTAATTGATGGATTTAAATAAGAAATAACCTAGCTTAATGGTTTTTGGGTCTAGATTTGGAATATATGGCTTTATGTAGTCATAGATATTGACATATGGTTTGGATTAATGAGAAATAGTTATGATTTTGTATAGTGGATACCTTTGGAAGGTGGAATTAACCACCAAGGAAGCTAAGCAAGCTTAAAACTTGGATTTTGTATTGGCTCCATAGAAGGTAAGTACACACATGCATTTTACCTTATTAAAATGAAATGATATGATGTTGTATGACATGAAAATGTGATAGAGGGCATATTAAATAAAAATGATTGGTAATAAATATGAAAAGGAAGATATGTAGTGGATTAATCATATTTGTGGGTTATGAATAATAAGTTGGATGCCTAATAACATATTAGGTGATATCAAAGGTTAATAAATGACATCGATTTAGATCAACAGAGTAACAATATTACAAAATAAGTGGTGGAAGCATATTAAAAATGCATGGGATGAGGGTCTTACAGGCTCATGATATTATATGGTAAAAAATAATAATAGATAAACTGAAATCTGTGATCACTAGTATAAGGTATACTGGATACGTTGGATAAGTTGATCCAACAAAGTATACATACACGAAATATAGTATTGTATAAAAAAAATTTAGAATTCGATTAGGTTCACTGGTGTCTTTATGCGTAGCACTTCCTATATATTATGGGATTTACTTATAGTATATGGGTGGATATTACATTGAAGCTTAAAAAATTGACTTTATGAAAAAGGATGATGCCAAGATACAAATGACGTCAAATTAATGGCATTAGAGGTAATTACAATTCATCTTGCATACGGGTACCTTTTTCTCTATTCCTTGGGAATTAGGGTTTCTTCCCCATCATTAGTATTTCTTTACTCCATTTGTATCAAATTTTTAGGCATGCATTTCAATTTGGTACCAATACTATTTTATGTATCACTTTGATACTATATCTTTTAATTTTTGTTTCAAAATATGATACTTAAGTAATTTCCAATGAAAATATGTTAACATTTTGGGTAAGCCTTAAGTAAATATTGTATAAACCTTAAGTAAATATTGTGTAAACTTCAAGCCTTGCATTTACCTTTGGCAAACCTCTAGTCTATATTGGGTAAACCTTATGTAATCTCTCTTACTTTAATACAAAAAATAACACATACCACTTACTATAATATACTTAATATTTCATTGACAATTTTCAAATTTACAAAAAGAAATGGAAAACATTATAATAGCCATACATCACAATGGAAAATGGGATGAACAGCTAAATTACATTAATTTCAGAGTTAATGGCATACTAATTCCAACTTTGACAACCTATTGGGAATTTTATATGTAAATATGCAAATAAACATAAATCTCAACACTATTGAAATATAGCATAAGTTGAAAGACAGCTATCCACCTTTAAAAATTGAGGAAAGCACAAGTTTTTTATTCTATTTAGAAATCAAAAAAAAAAAAAAAATAGATGTCACAAAGCTGTCACTCTGCATAACTGTACAACAAAGAGCTGTTAAGCAAAGCTGCTTCAGATGAACTTATTTCCAAATATAGAGCATATGAGAACTCAATTAGCAAATAGATACTCAATTTTAGTATCGGAAAACTACTCAACAAATACTGAAGATCAAAATCAACCAACAGATTTCTTAAATTATGCAAATGCATTATTAAAAAATGTAATTCAATGTTAACACAGAAGAATATCAACATTTATAAGTGATGTAACAACAACTGAAATAAAAGAAATTCATACATATATAGATAAGGAGACATTCAAAACATACATTGCTACATTTATAGACAACAATTGCAGTTAGTACATTAGAGCTTCAACAAAAGGTAAGTTTTATATTCCTATAAATATTGTAAATGTGTACTATACATTTAGTAAACCTTGTGTGATCTCTAATGAATTTATTAAATTTGTAGAATACCTTCAGTAAATATTTGGTAAATCTTTGGTCAATGTTTTGTAAATATATGGTACAGCTTTGGTAAACTTAGCTAAACCATAGGTAAATCTCGGTAAACCTTAAGTAAACCTTAAGTAAACCTTTCGTAAATCTTAGATAAATTTCAGGTAGAACTCTGGTAAATCTCCTTTAAATCTTAAAAGAAAACGATCTAGTAAATCTTTGTCTAGTATCTTCACATGATTTCTAAACTACACTATAGATGTGCAATAAGTGTTTCTAACTAACTAAATTTCTGAAACAAATTCTTACAATGACAGGAAATACAAAAATGATTAAAGTTAGAAAGTTCAATAATATTTACACATGCTTTCTAAAAGTGAGATTGGTAGACCAACGATAAGCAATTTCATCTATAGTTGTTGACTACATCAAGCCAAAATATGCTAATGAGAAAAGAAAATACACATCACAAGATATTATCAAAGATATGACCGATAAGCATGGCATGAAGATCAACTATAAGAAAACTTGGAGGTAAAAAAAAAGGCACAAGAAATGGTAAAGGGTAAGCCAGATGAATCATATGCTGTGCTACAAAAATTCTTATACACATTAAAAGTAAAAAATCTCGGCTCATTTATAGACCTCAAAAAGGAGGACAACAACACATTCATTTATACATTTATGGCACTAGATATATCATTAAAAGGCTAAAAACATTGCAAGTCAGTAATGGTAGTTGATGGAACATTTTAAAAAGCAAGATATGGTGGGACTATGTTATCAAACCCAGATAGACCAAGCCGGTTCAACTGGTTTAATCGGGAACTAGCTCTTATGCCGGTTGAGTTAAAGCACTAAACCCGGAGGAGAAATAGCTCGGGAGGAAAACCGGTGGCCCGGCTGGGTTAACCAAGAACCAGACTACTCGATTTGAGTATAACAGTATTTACGTGTCAAATAACAATCTTTATTTTCATCTTCCTTCATTTTTTAGGAAACCAAACAAGTTTAACAAGTCCAATTCATTACAAAGAAGAAATTTGGACTTCCCTAAGTAGGAAAAGACAACAGATTATACGAATCAAGCTTTATCCTCTCGCACTTCAAGTCATTACCAAGCAGTAACTGTAAATACTCAAAACTATTCCTGTTAGGGCGCAAATATTCACTCACATAAATTTTCCTCCAAATCGCAAACTCTTTAGCCTCATTAGAGAAAAGATATATCAGTTTATGAGAAAGAAAATGAGATTGTTCATATAGGTGAAGGAAGATAGAGATGACAATGACAAAATTGAATATTTGCATAGGACAGTGGAAAGAAAGAGAGATGACAATGCCAAAATAGAAAGAGCTTGTCTTTTTAAGTTAAGATGGTAGGGTGGCAGTGGTGTTAAAGTTAGCAGATAGGTATAGTGACCAACAAGTAATGTTAGCTTGCCTTTCTTGGCTTATTTTTAAATGTTTTGAACATAAATTTAGACAAAATAATCCTATTAAGTAATTGTAGAACGTATCTAGCTGATAATATACGGTGAGATTTTTGTTGTGATATGGTCAGATGTGGGTTTTATATGCCTCACAAAATTTTAATATTCTTCCATATAAATCCTTCTTCATGATACAATTTGTTGAAAATTTAACTATGGTTATGATTAAATTGAAAAATAATGTGTCAAATTCACT
>CATIWF010147669.1:0-27435 GCA_949630135.1 Balakata baccata | reverse complement strand
TATATATATATATATATATATATATATATATATATATATATATATATATATATATATATATATATATATATATATATATGCCCAAAGCTATGCCTATGCCTTGTAACTATGAAGACTAAAAAGGCATATGTCTATAATTGTTATGCCTAAAAAAATAGCAATTAATGCAAGGAGGAGTGTTAGATTTAAGCCTCTAATGTTGTTTTGGAAAGATTAAGTTATGATATGATTTGATTATGTTATCATGATTGAATGAGTAGAATATTTTTAGGAATTAAGTTTGATTATGTTTTTTAGAATTTTTAGTATAAATATGTAAGATGCTATGAATGAAATAATAAAAATATGACAAATTTTCATATATGAATTTCTTCCATTCCGTGCTATCTACTACATGGTATCAGAGCTTTACTTGACTTAGAGGATCTCTGAAGCAAAAATTCAAATAACAAAGAGAAACCTTGTAAATGTCGGCCAACAATAGCCTTTCTTTGACAGCTCCATATACCTTTAATAGTTAAAAGGGTAAATTTCACCGAGTATACTCCAGTTATCTAATTCATAACAACTCAGTATCTAAATTATTATTTGCAGTAGAAAATTCTTTAAACTTTAATTTTATAATATAAAAGTATCTGCCATCAAAATTTGTTAAATTATTAAACGGAATACTAACGTGGACTTTTCACATCAGCAAAAAAGTTTCACATAAAAATGTCACATGTACAAAATGGGTCCCACAAAAAATTTTCACATTTCTCATCAATTTCCTACACTTTCTCTCACTTTCTCTTAAACTAAATACAATCAAACATTTTGTTAAATGATGATAATTTTTTATGGGCTGTAATTCACCCTAGTTAAAACTACCAAAGCCAAAAGTGTTATTCATAATCCTATGGGAGATTTATTTTTCCCTAGGATCATGGCATGCAAGAGTGCTAAAGAAGCTTGGAACAAGCCAAAAATGGAGTATCAAGGAAGTGACAGAACCAGGAAAATGTAGAATTTGAATATCTGAAAAGGTCCTCAAAGTAGTCAATAAGCCTAAGCAAAGAAAAATGGAGATTTATGGCCTCTAAAATTCAATGAATACAAACTCAGGATGGAAAAATCATGGCAAGTCACAACTGGTTAAATCCAGTTGGATTTGAGGGGGAGAGTTGGAAAATGAATCTCACATCAGGTAATAAGCAAAAAAAAGGGCAATTTATAAAAGTAAAGGAGCCAAACCAAAGGCATTTTGGATGAAGGCATACCCACCAATTTCAAGCCCACAAGTCCTTTCTCACACATTTATAATAGATCAGACCCATCAATTTCAACATTATACAATATATGTATTTTCTGATACTGATCTTATTTGAATCATATAACCCAATCCTATATATGATCCATCAAAATTGACAAGAGAAACAAAAATAAACAGATTGTGGATTTGCAAGCACTAGTACAGAAAAGAATTTTTTGTATCTTTTTTATCAACTGCGTATATTTAGAATAGACCTATAAGAAGGAGACTTATTTAAGTATGGATCAGATGTGTCAATTTTGTACAAAACAAATGCATCTGAGGTGGTCAGATGCATCTGACCCACTCATATATGTCTATTTTTCTTAAAATAGACGCATTTGAGTAGATTAGATGTGTATTTGATCAATTTTTTTATATACAATTACAAATTTTGTGTTCCATGCATAAATTAGGATTCCAGTCAACACCTACAAGCATAATCATCAAATCACGCATTTGAATAACAATGCCTTTAAATTGGGAATTCAAATATTAATGGTTTTTTTCCTATTAATTTGACACAAGAACCCTAACATTTCCACAAGAGTAAAAGAATATATATGTATTAATTGCCTCTATATGTGCATGTAGATGGGAGCATTAATGAACTACTCTACATCAACATGCGACAATGATTTTATTGTTGATCATATACATTTTTTTATCTGAAATGATATATGTTGAATTTTGAGGGGTATTCTTATAATTTTGATAATTACAAATAAATAAGCATTAGCAATCTAACTATTTCAATTGTTTAAGGACTTCTCTTAATTGAAAAGCAAACAAACTTCATCAAGTATTCTTTAAAGATTGATTTCTAGATCTACACACAAGCCAAGCTTAATATAATCAAATATCTAGTCAATTAATTAATTTTGGAAGCATTCACAATCGGAATCACACTTTGAATCACTTTCAAGCAAATTGTCATGCCCGTGACTTTGTACCAAAAACCATCTAGAAGGGTTCTCAACCTGGATCACGCCCTGAATCATGGCCAAATGAAGTGTCACTCCTGTGACTTTGTACCAAAAACCATCAAGAACCCAAACATGGCCAAAGAAAAATGTCGCGCCTATTGCTCAACAAGTTATGCCTGTGACTATCGAAGGCGGAATTTTTTATTCAAAGCCCGTGACTATCGAAGTCACGCCTATTACTTAGCAAGTCATGTTTGTGATAGTTACCAATCACACCCATGACTTATTGCATTAATTGCAGTAAACTTTGTTTTAAGGTAGCTCAACGGACATATTTGCATTAAATGAAGCTCCAACGGCTCTAACTCTCTGAGGAAGTATAAAAGGGTGTCATTTATGCCTCGTTAGAGAACAATTTTATAAGCAATTAATTCCTTATTACCTTGAGCTTTAAATTTTTCAAGCTACCATTTTATATTTTCTTCTTTGTAATATCTGAAGCTTAAATGTTCTTAAGCTTCTGGGTTATTGAGTGTTAGAATTCCTGCAATCAATCATTCAATAGGCATCTTGAGTGATTTGGGTTGGGAATTTGATACTCATTGTAAGGGTTTAAGTGTAAACTTTGGGTTTAAAACACTTAGATAGCTTGTTTAAACTTGTAAAGGTTTAATCTACATCTTGAAATAGATTGATAATGGATTAAAACTCTCAACTGAGGTTGGAGAGAGGAGTAAGCTAAAAGGACCAAACCTCTATAAATATTTTGCCTAAACAATCACTGAGAGGGGGGAGGGGGATGAATTGGTGAGAAAATAAAAATCTTGCATACACAAGAAAGCTAAAAAAAAAATAGAAGACATAGAGACATAAATTTAATAGAGGTTTTGATGTTAACTAACCCTACTCCTCTCCCTAATCTCAATTGGGTATTCACTAATCTAACCACTTAGATTATAAATGGAGTTTTAGCTAACTCACTTCCAACTAGGTGTTTTACCAAGGCTAACACTCAACCTAAATTTCCCTTGTATTTTGATAGCTTACATAATAATCAACTCCTTATAATTTGGCTCACACTACCCAGTTACAAGATAACTCAAGTGTTTTAAGTCTAACACTTGAACTCTTACAAAAGAAAGTAATTGACAAAAGATTGAGAAAATAAATTGCAAGAGTTTTGACACTTAAAAAGTAGTTGGATATTTTAAATGGCCTTTTGGTAGGGTATTTATACTAATTACACACCAATTAGCCGTTACAAATTGATGTAATAACTCTTTCTAACATTCTCTTACATGTACATTAAATGCTGTTTGTAGAGGTTTTCCCGGTCGAGAACACGATTTTTCCGATCGGAAAATGACCTATTTTGACAGTGACATCCTCTGGTTAGTTGAACGCTCCAACAACTAGTTTCTATATGATTTTCCCGGTCGAGACTCCTAGTGTCTTAGTCGGGACTTGCCCTATGATGCCATACTTAGGCCTTGGATCTACAAGCTTCCAGTGCTTCCTAGTCGGGACCATACTTTCTCGGTCGAGACATCAATCATTTTGACTTCCAAATGACGTGGCACATTTTGGTGGATTCTCTTCATCAACGGTCATGTCCTTTTGAATTATCCGATTAGACTATAACATGTCCTGGTTTGAAAATGGTATGTCCCGGTCGAGATATGGCTTGTCCTGGTCTGCTTCAGCTTCTAGAACTTTAGAAGAATCAGAAGGCAATATTTTCCTATCTGGACATGTATTTCCCAGTCTGTACTTCTGTCCTGATCGGGAGATAAGTGTCTCAGTCAGGAGTTTCACGTCTTAAGGAAATACTTGACTTGTTCAATGAGAAACTCATAACCAAATGTACTAAAACTTTGAACACTATCAAAACAACGCTCAAAGAAGATTTTAGTTACATTTAATTTGATTGTCAAGATCAAAATGGAGAGCAATCATCCTAAGATTAACAATCTTCCCCTTTTTGATTTTGACAATCAAACTAGGCAAAAATAACAAATTGATTATGCTTTTATCAAATTAACATACTGAATAATAAGCATGCAAAGTTTCACATCATTTAAAGGCAGAAAACGTATTAAATAACTTATGTAAAATAAGGTTATTAAGGTCAACATTTTTTACTAAGTTATCAATTCAAAAATAAAGTTAATAATTTTTGCAATTTTGCGTAGTTGTAATATTCTTTCTTCTCCCTCTTTGTCAATATAAAAAAGAATGGATGCATATAAAGCAAAAAGAAACGATCACCAAGGAGAGTAATAAATAAACATATTATTGAAGAATAGAAATATGTTACATAAAAAGAGAATGTGTGATCTAAACATGATATAACCACACATATCTAAGTACTTAGCCTAATAATTGAAAGACAAGGTGGAAAAGTAAACTAAGTTATGCATCTCCTTCTTCATCACTTGCCTCCTCTTCCTCTTCCTCTTCCTCTTCACCACCCTCTTTTTCTTCATGAATGCCTTGCTCCCCCTCAAATGGTGGGACTTGTTCAAAGCTATGAGTGCATACATTAAGATTGAGTTGCCCTTGCATACTTTGAATATCCAAATGAAGGTGTTGCATCATATCCCTCATGGTGTTGAAGGATTGCATTTGAAAGTCATAAAGACTTTGCAAAGTGATTTATTATGGTTGAGAAGGTGGTGGTGGAGGCATTTCTGGTGCACTTGATCCTTCTCCTCCTATGGAAAGCCTTATGCGCTTCCTTATAACCTATTGAGTTGCCTTTTGGGCTCTATGCTCTCCAGAAGCATAGAAAAAGTGTCAACCTCTTTGAAGGGCCTTGCAATTACCTTGCAATTAAGGAGATATTGGATGTCCAAAAAGCTCTCATATTGAGAGCAAGATGAAGAGAAAAGAGCATAATTTTCATCCGTCATGAGATGAAGATACTTTGCAAGATAAGTGATTTGTGCATGAAGAGATATGGTTCCTTTGGTAGTGGAGGACATGGATTGAAATTTGTTAAGAAGAAGATGGGTCGTATCAGTAGGTATTTGGTGAATCATGGCATAAAGATAGAGAAGGTCTTCATAGGTGACTTTCTCGTTACTTTCACTTCTTTCATTGATAGTGAAAGTGATGATTCTATAGAGGATGAAGTGAGAAAGCGTCTTAATATGTTTAATATTGGATTTTTTGTCAAGACAGATTTCAAGGGAAATGTTTTTCCACACATCAAGGGGAGAAAGATGCATGACTTGAGTATTGATAAGGCCTACCTTTTTGAAGCCAAAAGCATCAGCAAGTTGATGCTTTGTCATCTCTTGTGGTTGGCTAAAGTGATAAAATTGAATGTCGTAATAGCCGAAAGGGTGCTTTGGATCTTTAATCACTTGAAGAGTGGAGAGGAATTTGATGGTGAGTTCATCATGGCCATCTTCAAGGGGCATGGTGAAATTTGTCCACCCTATTTCTTCAAGAGTGTTTATGACTTCATCTTTAACACCTAATTTGCCAAGATCGTCAAGATTGAGGGTGCAGTTTGATATGAACTTCTTGGCGGTGATGTCGGCATACCACTTCTTCTCCTCCTTTAAAAAGGCATTGAAGATATCATTAAAGGAAGAGACGTTGGAAGAAGAGGCCACTCTTTTGCCTTTAGAGGCTCTTGATTTTGAGGTGCCATTTTTTGGTGCCATTGGAAAGGGTGAGTAGAGAAGGAGTTTGAAGATATTGAGTTTAGAGAGAAAATATTTGAGAGAGAGAGTTTTGATGCAAAAGTGAGGAAAATAATGAAAATAGTAGGGTATTTATAGAGTTTGAAGATGCATATTACCGTTTAAGGTATTTTAATGGGAGTTATGGCAGATGGATTTGATTGGTGTCAGTTACAAAAGGCTACCATCGAGGCAATCCTGATCTAGACTAGGGGGTTCCTAACCGAGAACCTTCCAACAGTTAGAAAAATTTAAATTGTTAGACACTGTCCCGAGGGGGACAGGTAGCTTCCCAAGCATCCACGTTTAAATAAGTGCAACGTTTGGATTATTTTCAAATGTCCCGACTGGGAAATGGGATTTTCCAAGCAGGAAATGATGAATTACAATGATCAATTCGAAGACCAAAAAGTCGCAAGTGGGAAGGATAATACCCTGAATGGGACATCGTTCCTGAGCAAGAAATGTATTTCCTAAATGGGAGTTACAGGTACTCAGAGGATTAGAGAAAGGGAAGAAAATATGACTAAAGTACTCTAGTGTGGCATATCATGAGTTACAATCATGAATGATTTTTCATAAATTGAAATTCTTAGCCCATTAAATTGAAATTTAATAGACTTAAAATATCAACTTGTGTATGCAAAAGTTCATGAATCAAATAAGAAGCATAACATCCATATCAATCAATTAAAGAGCATATAATTCATATAAACATGTTTATGCATGTAAAAGCATGATTTAAAGTTTTCTCAAAACAATGTGCTCTCATCAAGCATACCAAACTTTTTTTTTTATAAAACAAAACCTTTTATCATTTAGAGGTTTGGTAAAAATATCCGCCAATTGGTTATTAGTGTCAATAAAATCTAACACCACATCACCATTTTAGACATGATCTCTTAAAAATGATGTCTTATATTAATATGTTTGCTCTTAGAATGTTGAATGAGATTCTTTAAGAGATTTATTGCACTAGTGTTATCACATTTGATGGGAAATGTGATCAATTATTTGGCCATAATTCTTGAGTTGTTATTTCATCTAAAGAACTTGAGTGCAACAATAACTTGCCGCCACATATTCCACTTCGGTAGTAGATAAGGCAACCGAAACTTGTTTCTTACTATGCCAGGAAACTAAACATTCACTAATAAATTGACAAGTTCTGGATGTGTTTTTTCTATTCGAAAGACTATCGGTGTAATCGGCATCCGAAAAACCAATGATATAAAATGAAGTATTCCTAGGATATCATAGGCCTAAATGCATGGTGCCATGAAGATATTTTAAAATTCTTTTTACCGCATTCAAATATGATTCTTTAGGACATGATTGAAATATAGCACACAAGCATACACTATACATAATATCGAGTCTAGAGGTGGTTAAATAAAAAGTGAGCCAATCATACCTTTATAAAACTTTTCATCAATAGTTTTACCCTTTTCATCTTTTTCTAATTTTATTGATGTACCCATTGGAGTCTTGGCATTCTTGCATTCATCCATCCCAAACTTTTTGATCAATTCTTTAGTGTACTTGGATTGGTTGATGAAGATGTCATCTTTACTTTGCTTAATTTGGAGTCCAAGGAAGAATTTGAGCTCACTCATCATGCTCATTTCAAATTCCCTAGTCATACACTTATCAAATTCTTAGCAAAGATCTTCATTCATAGACCCAAAGATAATGTCACCAATATAAATTTGAATAGTGAGAGTGACATGTGTATATTTTTTAATAAAAAAAATTGTATCAACATGCCCTTTTGAAAATCCATTTTCTATAAGAAAGACACTAAGTCTGTCATACCAAGCGCTAGAGGCTTGTTTTAATCCATAAAAAGTCTTAGTGATTTTATAGACATGGTTTGGAAAAGCATGATCTTCAAAACCGGGAGGTTGCTCAACATAGACTTCCTCCGATATAAAACCATTTGAAAAAACACTTTTTACATCCATTTGAAAAAGGCTTGAAATTCATGTGGCATGCATATGCTAATAAAATACGAATTGCTTCTAATATTGCTACAGGGGCTTGTTTTAATCCATATAAAGCCTTAGTGAGTTTATAGACATGGTTTGGAAAAGCATGATCTTCAAAACCGGGAGGTTGCTCAATATAGATTTCCTCCGATATAAAACCATTTGAAAAAGCACTTTTTACATCCATTTGAAAAAAAGCTTGAAATTCATGTGGCATGCATATGCTAGTAAAATATGAATTGCTTCTAATCTTGCTACAGGGGCAAAGGTTTCATAATAAGAAATGCCTTCCTCTTAGTTATACCTTTTGGCAACCAATCTAGCCTTGTTTCTTGTTATATTATCATCCTCATCTAGTTTGTTCCTATAGACCCACTTACTACCAATAATTGGGTAGTCCTTAAGTCTTGGAACCAAGGTCCAAACCTTATTCATCTCAAATTGATTGAGTTCATCTTACATAGCAATCACCCAACTCTCATCATCTGAAACTTCATAAATTGACTTTGGTTCAATTTGATATACACAAGCAAATTAGAATCAAGAAATTTGGAATAAGTACTTACACCTTTTGTAAGATTACCAATGATTTGCTCCTTTGGGTGGCTTCTTGCAAACCTCCATTCCTTTGGTAGCTCATTGGTTTCTTGCTCTTGAGCTTAGGGCTGCTCCTCCTCTTGAAATTTTTCCTTTTGTTCCTTATCAAGATCATTCTTCTTTGTTGAATTCTCTTGTTCCACTTGATCAAGATTGAGATTCTCCATGGAACCTACAATATCATCCATAGGAATACCTTTCCCAAGATCAAGTCTATAGGAGTCATCAAAATTAACATGCATAAACTCTTCTACAACCAATTTTTTTTTATTGAAGACTCTATAAGCTTTGCTAGAGGTGGAGTAACCAAGAAATATGCCATCATCCAATTTTGAAGCAAATTTTCCAAGGTTGTCCTTGGTATTTAATATGAAGCATTTGCAACCAAATACTCTAAAATATGAAATATTGGGTTTTCATTCATTCCAAAGCTCATAAGAGATTTTATTTAAAATAGTCTTTTGAAAATATGGTTTGCAATATAACATGCAGTATTAGTGGCTTTTGCCCAAAAGTAGGTTGGTAGACCATACTCATTAAGCATTGTTCTAGCCATTTCTACCAATATTCAATTTTTCCTTTCAACTACTCCATTTTGTTGAGGAGTTCTTGGTGTGGAAAAATCATGAGAAATATCATTTTCTAAACAATAGTTTTCAACAATATCATTTTCAAACTCTTTGCCATGATCACTTCTAATCTTAGAGATACAATATCTCTTCTCATTTTGGACTCTCTTGGCAAAGTGTTTGAAGTTCTCAAAAGTATCACTTTTATAAGCTAAGAAAATTACCCAAGTAAACCTAGAGTAATCATCAACAATAACAAATGCATAATGTTTTCCATCCAAGCTAGCAACTCTACTAGGTCCAAACAAATCAAGATGCAATAATTGAAGAAGTCTAGAGGTGCTTACAATATTTTTGAGCTTGAATGATGATTTGTGTTGCTTCCCTCTTTGACATGGCTCATAAGTCTTATCCCTTAAATATTTGACTTTTGGGAGCCCATCTACTAGTTCATCTTTGCTAAGGCTTTGAATTAAGTCCATACTTGCATGTCTAAGTCTTCTATGCCACAGCTAATATTCTTCACTAATAGACATAAGACAACTAGAAGAAACATTAGTTAACTTGTGTAAGTCAATTATGTAAATATTGTCTTCTCTTTCTCCTTTGAATATCTCTTGATCATTTACAAAGATCACTAAACATTTATTGGAGCTAAATATGACTTTGTTTCCCTTATCACATAATTAACTCATACTTAAAAAGTTGTGCTTCAAACCATCAACAAACATTACATCATCTATGATTGAAATACCATTAAGTCATATGGAACCAATATCAATTACCTTACCCTTATCATTGTTTCCAAAGGTAACCTTACCTCCATCCATACATTTAAGACTTGTGAAGAGGTTTTTGTTTCTAGCCATGTGCCTTAAGCATCCACTATCCAAGAGCCATACATTTTCGTTGCTTGAGGATTTAAGGCACACCTATTTAACATAAAATCAAGTTTGGCTTTTAGGTACCCAAACAAACTTAGGTCCTTAAGGGTTAGTTCTTTAGAGATCCCAATGGCATTTCCTTATCAAACAATGAATGTTAATATGCCCAAGCTCCATGCAGTAGTGGCATTACTTAGTTTTGAAAGACTCTTGCCACTTTACTTACGGTTTTGGCCTTATAATCTTCTTATTTGAAAAATAAGAGGAAGTAAAACAACAAACACAATCATGCGCAGCGGGTGCTTTTCTAAGTGCATGCCTTTTGTACAAGAAGGCATGATTGGCCTTTTGAGGTTTTCCTCTTAAGCCAAGCGAGGCTTTAGTGTGTGATTTCTTTTTAGCCTTAGAGGCAGGTACCTCTATTAAGGAGGTTTATGGTGTGGAAGCTTTTACAAAAATAGTTTTAGATATGGATGAAGATGATGCTCCATTAAAGCATAAGTCATGTCTCACTAAGAGAGGTCTTTAAAATACAATAAGGGTATCCAAACTTTCCTTCTCTTTGTGAAATTTAGAGATAAAAAGTCTTAATTCATCAACCTCATTTTTTAAAATATTGTTTTCTTTAAGTAAAGAATTGGTTGAGGGTTTAGATGAAAACTCATCTAATGACTTTTTAAGAGAAGCATTAGAAGTTTTTAGCTCTTCCACAACCTTTTGAAGATTGGATAAATCATCCTTAGGTTTGGAGCTATTTTTCTTATGGAAGTTAACTTTATTTTTGTATCTCTCTAATTGTAGACTTATGACCTTAATGAGATGATCATCACCATCATCACAAGAATTTAATGTAAAAGAGGAAGAAGTGGAAGTTACCTCATTAGAATTATCCTCCAAAGCCATAAAGCACTAGTTGGCTACATCTTCTTAGCTCACCTTATCATCACTTGATGTAAGATCATCTTGTATAGCTTTATGGCCTTTGTCTCCTTCATCCTTATGAGACTTGCCCTTATGCTTCTTGAGCCTCGAACATTCGGATCTTATGTGGCCTTTCTTTCCACATTCATAGCACTTCATCTCCCCATTATTCTTGTTGAAGTTGGATAAGGAGCCTTTGAACTTTCATGCCCTTTGCTTATATTTTTTGATAGTCTCATTCTTATTGACTATCATTCTCTTTACTCTTCTAGATAGCATGGCTATCTCCTCGTCCTCTTCTTCACTTGCCCAAACATCACTAATGAGGTCCATGTCTTGAACCTTTGAGGAGGTGGTGCTTGCCTTAAGAGAAAGGGGTTTTTTTCTTCTCTCTTTCTCCTTCAAGCTCCTTTTCCCTCATAAGAGCCATCTCATATGTTAGAAGCTTGCCAATGAGCACATCGATGGGAATGATGCTCAAATCCTCATTGGCTTCTTCTAAGCCCACCACCCTTGAACCATAATCTTTCATTGGAAGACTTCTCAAGATCTTGTTATTTACATCTTCAATGCTTGTATGTCTTCCATATTTCTTCATGTTGTTAATGATAGAGAGTAGACGGTTTGTCATCTTGGTAATGGTCTAATTAGGCTTCATTTTGAAGAGTTCATATTCTTTCATTAGGAGTTGGATCTTCCTTTAACAAACTTGCTTTGTGCCTTTATGGTAGTTCTCCAAAGTCCTCCATATACTATAAGTGGATAGACAATTTTGAACTCTCACACACTCTTCAAGAGAGAGAGAGCTTACTAGGATGGCCATAGCCTTCTTGTTCTTGCCATTTGCTCTTTTATGTGGTTCAATCCGCTCATCTCTAGGAAGAAGTTCATCTTCTCGTTCAGCATTCTTCCTTATTGGTGGTGTCCATTCCTTGAGAACATTATCTCATACATTAATTCCTTCATTATCCAAGTATGCCTCCATTCTAAACTTCCAATGGGCATAGTTTGACCCATCAAAGTAAGGTTTGAGATTTTGGAATCCTTCTTGGGCCATTATAGATTTTTGCTAGAGCTGAATAAGCTTGATTTCTATACCTTATTCTAATACCAATTATTCCCTAAATAATCACCAAGAAAGGGGGAGGGGGAAGATAAATTAGTGGGAAAATAAAATTATTGCACACATAAGGAAGCTAAAAAGATAGAAAAGATAGAGACACGAATTTTATAGAGATTCGAGTGTTAACTAACCTTACTCCTCTCCCCAATCTCAATTGGGTATTCATTAATCTAACCACTTAGATTACAAATGGAGTTTTAGCTAGCTCACTCCCAACTAAGTGTTTTACCAAGGCTAACATTCAACCTAAATTTCTCTTGTATTTTGATGGCTCACACAACAATCAATTCCTTGTAATTTGGCTCACACTAACCAATTACAAGATAATTCAAGTGTTTTAAGTCTTAACACTTAAAGCCTTACAAAAGCAATTAATTAAAGAAATATTGAGAAAATAAATTGCAAGAGTTTTGACACTTAGAAAGTAGTTGGATATTTTAAATGGCCTTTTGATAGAGTATTTATACTAATTACCCACCAATTAGCTATTACAAATTGGTGTCATAACTCTTTTTAACGTTTTCTTACAAGTGCATTAAATGTTGTTTGCATAAAAGGTTTTCCAGTCGGGAATATGATGCTAACCTTAGGGTGATTGTTCTATATTTTGATCTTGACAATCAAATTAAATGTTACTAACATCCTTGTTAAGTGTTGTTTTGATAATGTTCAAAGTTTCAGCACATTTGGTTATGAATTCCTCATTGAACTAGTCAAACATTTCCTTGAGACGAGTAAATCCCGACCGAGACACAAGTACAGACCGAAAAATGCCATTGTCCTAATCGGGAAAACAATGCTCTCTGATGGTTCAAAGTTCCGCTAGCAAAAACAGACTGGGACATGTAATTTTTGGACCGGGACTCGAGTACAAACTAGAAAATATTTCTTTTTGATATTCCAAAAGTTCCGGTTGCAAAAGCAGATCAGAACATGTTGGAATCCGATCAGGAAATTCAAAAAGACATGATCGTTGAAGAGGAGACACCACCAAAGTGTGCCAAGTCATCAATAAAGTCATAACGACCAAGTCAAACTGACTTAGGTCCCGACCGGGAAGCATGGTCCCGATCGGGAAGCTCTTGAAGCAAGCAAACCCAAGTTCTCGGCAATGGCATCATCGGGCAAGTCCCAACCGGAAACAACCCAGTCAAACTGACTTAGGTCCCGATCGAGAACCTCTCAAAGCAAGCAAACCCAAGTTCTCGGCAATGGCATCATCGGGCAAGTCCCGACCGGGAAATGACCAAGTTAAACTGACTTACGTCTCGACCGGGAAGCTCTCAAAGCAAGCAAACCCAAGTTCTTGGCAATGGCATCATCGGGCAAGTCCTGATTGGGACTCCAGGACGCCCGACCGGGAAATTGTCTCTGTCAGATAACTTTTAATCATTCATTTTTAGAATGTTAGAAATAATTTTAGCACCATATATAACGGCTAATTAGAAGGTAAACAATATAAATAGACCTCCAAAATGCCGTAAAATATAAAAGCTTAATTTTAAGTATGCCAAAACTCTTGTAAATTTATTTCCCAACTTATTTTGTAAAAAAGTTTAAGTGTTAACTTTAAACACTTGGGTATAGATTGTAAAAGTGATCCTAGTGAGAAAAACTCTTGTTTAAGTTGTGTTCGAGCCTATTCAAAATACAATGAATTAGTTATTGTGTAAGCCATTAAAACACAAGGGATTTGGATTCAATATAAGCCTTGAGAAAACAGTTAGTTGTGGGTGAGCAAGGAAAACTCTCTAGTTGTGAGTTAGCTAGGAAACTTTCTTATAATCTCAAGTTGAGACAGTAGAACTCCCAATTGCAATTGGGGAGAGGACTAGGATTTGTTAACATCCGAACCTTTATAAATCCTTATGTGCAATCTTCTCTTGCTCCTCTACTTTCTATGTTTTATTTGTATAGTACTCAAACACTCAAAGAAATCCATTAAGCCGAAAATTTCTATCAAACCCCCCCTCCCCCCCCCCCTCTTCCCCTTTCCCTTCTTGGTGCACCATTTTTCCAACACATGATTTTCTCAGTTAGGAAGTGACCTATTTTAACACGTGGCATCCTCTGGTTGGTTAAACGCTCCAACGGCTAGTTCCTATATGATTTTCCCAGTTGGAACTCCTAGTGTCCCAATCAGGACTTGCCCAATGATGCCATACTTAGGTCTGCAAGCTTCGAGTGCTACCTAGTTGGGACCATACTTTCCCGGTCGGGACATTAGTCAATTTGATTTGGTCATTTTAACTTCCAGATGACATGGCACACTTTGGTCGAGTCTCTTCTTCAACGGTCATATCCTTTTGAATTTTTCGATCAAACTATAACATGTTCCGGTCTGGAAATGGTATGTCTTGGTCGGGACATGGCTTTTCTTGGTCTGCTTCGGCTTTTGGAACTTTGGAAGAATCAAAAGGCAATATTTCCCGGTTTGGACATGTATTTCCCGGTCTGTACTCATGTCCTTATCGGGAGATAAGTGTCCCGATCGGGAGTTTCATATCTCTACGAAATACTTAACTTGTTCAATGAGAAACTCATAACCAAATGTACTGAAACTTTGAACATTATCAAAACAACACTCAAAGAAGATGTTAGTTACATTTAATTTGATTGTCAATATTAAAATGGAGAGCAATCACCCTAAGGTTAACAAAATCGATTGAGTTCTCTTGCTCCTTATTGTTCAAGTTTATTTTTCCATTCCATTCAAAAATCCCAATTCACCCCCCTCTTGGTACTTGTGGTATTTCATTTGGTATCAGAGCAAGGTCTCCTTCATTGAAGATTTAATCATCTTGGAGTAAAGATCATGGCCTCCACAAGTCAAATTCCCGATGTTCATGAACCAAGACATACAAAACCTCCATTCTTTGATGGAATTGACTATGCTTATAGGAAGAACAAGATGGAGATGTTCTTGGATAGTGAAGGTGTCAATCTTTGGGATATCATTGAAGAAGGGTGGACTCAACCTATGGAAAAGAATAAAGGTGGTAAGGAAGAGCCTCTTTAAAGAAACAAGTGCACTAAAGAACAAATGGAAGCAAATTTAAGAAACAAGAAGGCCATCAACATTCTCTATTGTGCTTTGAGTAGAGAGAAATAGAATGGAATTGAGCATTTGAGGTTTACAACAAAAATTTGGAATGCTCTAAGAACAAAGCATGACGGAACCAATCAAGTTAGAAGCAAGAAGTTCCAAATGCTTTGTAAGGAGTATGAGTTATTTGACATGAAACCCAATGAAAAAGTGAGTGACATGTATAGTAAGCTCATCAAACTCATCAACTCCATAAGAAGGCTAGGCAAGAATTACACTCTTGAAGAGATCGATAACAAAATTCTTGTAAGCTTACCTCAAAGGCAATGGGAGGCTAGAATTTCCTCAATTGAAGAATAAAATTATCTTTCAAAGCTTCCTATAGATAAGTTATTAGGAATGCTTCTCACTCATGAAATCAAAATGTTAGGTAAATTTCGCCAATAATATCTCAATTATATAAATTATAACAACTTAGTACCTCAAAAATTATTTGTACCACAAAAGTACATCAACTTTTATTTTGTAACTAAATTATACGTTTGTCTTCAGCTATTAAGGCTCGTTTAGCATTGTATTTGGAAAAAATATTTTTCGGAAAAAATATTTTTCGGAAAAAATTTTTTTTGTATTTTTAACTTTTTTGAATTTTGCAAACTGTTTTTGGTAGACACATATAAATAGATGTTTTTTCCATAAGCAGATTTGAAAAACAAAATTCATAAAAAATTAAAAAAAAATTAGTCAATTAAATCAAAAAAATTCAAAACCTGCTTTTGAAACACTCATCAGCACTTCTAAACACCCCCTTAATCTCTCTAACAAAAGTATGATATGAAATATCCAGATAAATTTTATTAAAAACAAAATTAGTTGTAATACCCAATCAGCAAAATTGAAATTTATTTGATGTGGATATTATAGCTAAATTTATTTTTATTACAATTTATCTGATGTGGATATTTCATATGACACTTATGTTAAAGAGACTAAAGTTAAAGATGAAAGTACTATTTAGTTACAAAATAAAAGTTAGGGTACTTTTGTATTACAAAATAAAAATTGAGGTTCTTTTGTGTTACAAATAATTTTTGAGGTACTGAGTTTTTATGATTTACATAATTTGAGTACTTTTGTGTTATAAATAATCTTTCAAGTACTGAGTTGTTTATATAATTGAAGTACCGTAGATGAAATTTACCCCAAAATATCTCAAATGAATGAAGATGAGAAGATAAACAAAGACAAGGGAATTGCTCTCAAGGCTAGCAAGGAGGCAAGTGAGAGTGATTCAAGTGATGATGACTTGGCTATGATTTCAAGAAAAGTCAAGAACCTCATCATGAAGAAAAAGAGGGAGAAGACCTTCAAGAAGTAAGATTCAAGCAAAAAGGATCATCTTATTTGCTATGAGTGCAACAAGCCTAGACACATTAAATTAGAGTGCCCAAGATTGAGGAAGTCCTACAAGAAAGACAAAAAGGACAAAAGGAAAGCTTTCAAAGCTGCTTAGGATGACTCAAGTGACTCTAGTGATGAAGTTGCTAACCTCTACTTCATGGCAATTGAAGAGCCTTCCACTAATGAGGTAACTCAAGAACTTGATATTATGCCTAATGATGATGACTTGATGCATGCTATTGAAAAACTTATGCATAAATGTGAAAAGTATTCTTTTAGAATTAATTCACTTAAAGAGGTAATCAAAACTCTAAAAGGAGAGCTAGAGAAATCGAGAACTTCTAATGAAAAGTTAACTAAATCTTTAGATGAATACAATTCTACTAAGGATAAGGTTTTAAATGATCATGCCAAACTTGTTATGAAGAATACATCATTAGAAAAAGAATTTAGTAGTCTCAAGAATTCTATTTCTAGATTCAATAAAGGGAAAGAATTCCTTAATGGGATGATAGCTATTGATTCCACCACTTCTCAATTTAAAAATGGAATTGGGTTCGGCGATTGGCATACTAGTACTTCAAAAACCAAAAGTCTAAGTGTGTCTATCACTAAGACTTATAATGAACCTAGTTTGAGAGCCAAAGGACCTAAGAGATTCAACGGCAACAAAGCTAATGACCCAGGAGCCAAAGGCAATGGAGGACCTCCTCCTAGGAAACATCACCATACTCCTTCACATAGTTTTCGTGGTTTTCAAAGGAAAGGGCATGCATCTCATGCTACATGCCATTATTGTGGTGCATATAGACCAATTAATATGAGATGTTTGATAAGGAAGGCTCATTTGTATCCTTCCAATGCTAACCCTCAAGGACCCATGTACATTTGGGTACCTAAACTTGAATGATTTCTATTTTTATAGGTATGCTTGAAATCCACCATGAATGAACATAAGTGGTATCTAGATAGTGGATGTTCAAGGAATATGACCGGTAATGTCAACCTATTCACTCATTTGGGGATGAAGAAAGATGGCAAGATAACATTTGGAGATAATGCTAAAGGTAAGATTATTAGCATTGGTCAAGTTGGTAAGAAAGACTCAACTCTTATTAAGGATGTTCTTTTGCTTGATGGTTTGAAACACAATTTGCTTAGTGTTAGTCAATTGTGTGATAAGGGACATAATGTAACCTTTGAACATTTTAAATGCTTTATAACCTGAATTTTGAATAGCTACATTATTTTTAATGGTGAAAGGGTTAATAATGTATCACAATTGATCTAACCTCTTTAGCTAATCAAGGAACTGAGTGTTTTGTAGCCATTAAGGATGACATTTGAGTTTGGCATAGAAGACTTGACATGCTAGCATGGAGGTCATTGGAGATCTAAGCAAGGATGAACTAGTCATTAGCTTACCCAAGGTCAATTTTCAAAAGGACAAGGTTTATAAAGCATGTCAAATGGGAAAACAAGTAAGAAGCTCCTTCAAACCAAAGAACAAGGTAAGTACTACTAAACCCCTTCAATTATTTCATATGGATTTGTTTAGACCTTGTAAAGTTGTTAGCCTTAGTGGAATGCACTATACATATGTGATTGTGGATGATTACTCTAGATTTTCTTGGGTATCATTTCTTGCTCATAAGGATGATAGTTTAATGCTTTTAAAATTCTTGCAAAACGTATTCAAAATGAAAAAGGTTTTAAGATCTCTTCTATTAGAAGTGAGCAAGGAAAAGAATTTGAAAATGAGTCTTTTAAGTTGTTTTGTTTTGAGATGGGCATTAATCATAACTTTTCTTCCCCAAAAACACCTTAATAAAATGAGGTTGTTGAAAGGAAGAATGGCATATTGGTTGAGATGGCTAGAACTTTACTCAATGCGTATAATCTTCCTAAGTACTTTTGGGCCGAAGCCGTTAATACCGCATGCTACATTTCAAATAGAGTTTTCATAAGACCGTTATTAAACAAAACTCTTTATGAGCTATGGAATAATAGAAAGCCTAAAATTTCATATCTAAGAGTATTTGGATGCAAGTACTTTATATTAAATACCAAGGATAATCTTGAAAATTTTGATGCTAGAACTAATAAAGGTATCTTTCTTGGCTATGCAAACTCTAGCAAGTCTTATAGAGTTTTTAACAAAAAAAACCTTAGTTGTTGAGGAATCTATGCATGTTGTATTTGATGAATCTAATCCCCTTGAGCCGAGAAGGATAGTTGTTGATGATGATGTAGGTTTATTTTGAGAGCCAGTTCAACAACAAGAAACCAATGATCAAAGTCAACCTCCAAATGATTATCAAGAAATAGTGGTAGTTGATCCTCCTAAGGATGAAGTTGGAGATATACCAATGGTACCTAAAATTCAAAATCACAAAGGTCTACCTATAAAGTGGCAATTCAATAAGGACCATCCTAGAGACCTTATCATTGGTGAGCCATCAAAAAGGGTAACTACTAGACACTCTCTTAAGTATGCATTCATCTCTCAAATTGAACCTAAATATATTGATGATGCTTTATGTGATGAGAGTTGGGTGGTTGCCATACAAGAAAAACTCAACCAATTTAAGAGAACAAGGTATGGACTTTAGTCCCTAGACCTAAGAATTATCCTATTATTAGCACTAAGTGGGTGTTTAGAAATAAACTTGATGAAAGTGGTGTCATTATTAGGAATAAGGCAAGGTTAGTGACTAAAGACTATAATCAAGAAGAAGGAATAGCTTTACCCCCATTGCAAGGTTGGAAACTATTAGAATGTTGCTTGTATTTGTATCATACATGGATTTTAAGTTATATCAAATGGATGTTAAAAGTGTTTTTCTTAATGGTTATATTGAGGAAGAAGTTTATGTTGAGCAACCTCCAGATTTTGAGCAACATGATCTTCCAAATCATGTTTTTAAACTTACCAAGGCTTTGTATGGCTTGAAACAAGCCCCTAGAGCTTGGTATGATAGGCTAAGTAATTTTCATTTGCAACATGGTTTTTCAAAAGGCAGGGTTGATACAACTCTTTTTATTAAAAGGCATGAGTATGACATTCTCATTGTGCAAATCTATGAGGATGATATTATATTTGGTGCTATTAATGAGTGCTTGTTTGAAAAATTCTCTAAGTGTATGCAAAGTAAGTTTGAGATAAGCTTGATAGGGGAGCTTAAATTCCTCCTTGGACTCCAAATCAAACAATGTCTGGATGGGATATTCATCAATCAAGCTAACTACACTAAAGATTTGCTCAAAATGTTTAGGATAGAAGGAGCTAAGGCAAGTAAGATTCCTATGACCACCACCATTAAACTTGACAAAGATGAAAATGGAAAACAAGTTGATGAAAAGAAATATCGAGGTATGATCAGTAGCCTTCTTTATCTTATCGCAAGTAGACTCGATATTATGTATATCGTATGCTTATATGCTCACTTTCAATCCTGTCCTAGAGATTCTCATTTTCATACTGATAAAAAGATATTAAAGTATTTAATTGGTACATAACATCTAGGTTTATAGTATCCTAAGTGCATGTCATTTGATTTTGTGGCTTATTTAGATGCAGATTATGCCAAGAGTATTCTTAATAGAAAAAGTACCTTAGGTACTTGTCAATTTTTAGGAAACTCTCTTGTGTCTTAGTGTTGTCAGTTGTTGTTGTACTCAAGTATTATGGATAAAACAACTTAAGGATTTTGGATTGGATCTTAATAACATTCCTATTAAATGTGATAATATGAGTGTTATTAATTTTTCTAAGAATCCAATTCAACATTCAAGGAGCAAACATATAGATATTAGACATCATTTCTTACGTGATCATATGAACAAAGGTGATGTGGAATTGTCTGTTAAGTCCAATGCTACCCTTATGAAATTGCCTAGTTATGGGTTATTACAAGAAAATGAACTAGAAGGGTTTGGTATTTATAATGCATGGAATTATCACAGGCTAGGCAATTGGGATGTGCGCCTAGTGAAGAGTACCGCCTTTCAGACCCCTGCCTCCATATATTTTCATAGATTATTTACCTACAGATAGTAACGATGGTGTGAGGAAGTTTGAGGTTTTTCTATTAGAGTGTGTTAGGACTTAGACCCCTATGGCACTATCTAGGTGGCTTGCCTCCCACATTTATGGCATAGCTATCAATCCCGCTAGAGCCATTCTGATAGGGAGCTACATTACCTACTTAGTTGTTGCCTTCAAGATCCTTGACTTAGAGAAAACCTCTCTAGTTCCTCTTCCTATCACATCTAAAGACCGATTGGATATTGATTCTCTGATGCGTGTAGGGATCATAGCTCGAATCAGCTATGGTGGAGATCTACACTACCGCTTCAAGGATTACAAGGATGACGTTATTTGGGAAGCTAATGACTTTGATGCCTTTAAGGCAGGTCTGCATCATAAGAGAGCTCGACCTACTCTTGTCCTTGATGACATTCCAGTTGATGTACCTTCAGATGCTCCACCTGAGAGCGCTCTTGAGGATATTCCTGCTCTTATAGCTGTTGGATCTTTGACTATCTCTCCTAATCTCTTACAGTAGCTAACCACTTACTTCGATCAGTGATTTAACTCTCTAGCAGCACATCTGAGAGCTCTAGAGGATCACTCTCATGCCTTCAATAAGTGTGTGGATTCCCGCCTATCCACCATTAAGACAGAGCTTGCAACCCTCGATCATCAATCATCATCTTCAGCGCTTTGATATTTCGTCTTCTATGTTTTCTTTTGTCTTTTTGGGTATGCCCCTACATTTTGTATTTAAAACTTTTTTGGACATATGTTGCTTTCCCTCTCCTCCAAGTAAATTTTTTTTTGTTAGTGCCAAAAAGGGGAGAAAGGGTAATTATGGCTTTTTGATTTATAGTTCTATGTGAACATTTTATTATGGGCTTTTGATTTCCTTTTCTTGATATGTCAAATGAGTTATGCTTTGATTTGTTTTTGATATGCCAATTGTTATGATGCTCTATGAAATCATCTTATATGTTATATTTGTCACGCCCACAAAATGGGTCTAGAAGTTATTACGATTATTTGGAGTGTTAAAGAGGTAAGTGGCATGGAAAAACAAAAGAGAAGAAGTCAGCCAACCGCATGACACATGCAAGTTAAGATGGTTGAGTGTTGTGCTCGACCCGTGCAGGTTTAGGTGGTTGAGTACTTTGCACGACCTGTGCTGAAGTGCACAACCCATAGCGTGTCAGTATGGGGTTTTTAGGACATTGACATGACCCGTACTGGCTATTAGGTATATAAATACCCAAGTTTCTCTCTCATTCGATTATAATTTCATTTCCAACCTTTCCCACTTGAGAAAACCCTAGATTCATCTTCTTCTTCCCTTTAAACACTAACCGACTCACAAATTCACTCAAAACACTTGGATTTATCATCATCAAAGTGAGGAGATCAATTTTTAGGTGCAGTTTGAGAAGAGAGAGACAAGTTTGTGCAAGGGAGGAAAGGAGAACAAGGAAACTCAACACCAAATCTAGCCTTAGAGGGTAATCTAAGGGGATTTTGTTAAGTTTTAGACTACCTTAACTTCATTGATCCATGAATTTCTTTGATTTCTCCTTCTAGCCAAAGAAAAACTGAAATCTACCAAAGTTTGGAGTTGTATGACCAAAATAGGGGTACAAGAGTGATCTTGAGTTTATGACCTAGTTTTTTTAAGTACACTTTTAGGTTGGAAGAGTGTTTATGAGACAAGTTTAGAGTTGAGAGTCTTATTGATGTGAGTCTTCATGCTAAAATGGTATGTTTAGTGATTTTGGCTTAGGCGAAAAAGGAAGACAACAACCTCGAGGAGGAGACCGATTTTGATCTGGCACGTGGGGGTCAAGAAGTACTTTTTGTAAAGATTTGTACATATTCTCAATACAATCTTCATAAATGTGCTATGTGAATGTTATGATTACTTGTGTATTGCTTAAATATGTTAAAAACGTTGAATTATGAATATGAATGGCAACAAATGAAATTGAAAGTACTTAATGATAATAACGATAAGTAAATGAGATAAGATAGGGTATTGAATGGTTTATGCTATGGTATGTTTATATTGGGCATGTAGGCTCAGGAAAAGATTAGAATCGAACATGGTACCATGATAGGAGGTCAAAGGGTCTTAAGCTTGTTGTGAGCGTCCTTAGTTTTTATGATAATAGTTGAGGGGTCTTAAGCTTGTTATGGGTGCTCTCAACTAGGGAAGTTCAATTGAGCTTAAGACGTTGGAATATTGTGTGAATTGCTATGTTTTGTACATGAGATAGTTGTAATTGAATTTATTATGGTGCTATAAGTATGTCGAGTAATTTTTTCCATGATATTTATGGTGCTATAAGGCAAGAGAAGTATTGTATATATGTGTGTGTGTGTGTGTGGATTACATGTTGATATGTACCACTAAGCAAGGATTGTTTAACGTGTAGGTATTTTGTCTCACACAGATTGTGAATAGCTTAAAGAGTTGACAAAGAGGACAAGTTACCGAAAAAGTTAAAGGACAAACCTAGGGGTTGGTGATATGTATATTCCTTTTTTTTTTTTTTTGTATTTTGGATTGGGCATAGTTACATTTGCACATGCTTTGGGCATAAATGACATATAAATTTGTAACTCTTCATATTTTAGAAAAGTTTGTAAAGTTTTGGTTAGTGAAGCCTTCATATTTTATTTTGATGTTTATGGATGTTTTAATTCTAGCATGTTCGGATATTTTATTTTTACCAAGATATCATGACCATGGTGCATTAACACGTTTTAAATTTGTCATTTTTTGAAAATCATGCATGGTAATAACCTTCCGTATAACTAGGGGAAATTATAATCATATGGTGGGTGTTACAATATTTATGTTGCTTGATGTTATTCATATGCATTCTTTGAAGGGGAGTTTCCTTTTCTCCAAATGTCATATTCCATAATTATTTGTTACTATAAAAAAAAAAAGAGAGATTGTTGAACCTTGAAGGGTATTCCCGTAATTTTGATGATCACAAATAATTAGGCTTAGTAATCTAACTATTTCAATTGTTTAAGTATGATTAGGACTTCTCTTAATTGAAAAGAAAACAAATTTCATCAAGTGTTCTTTAAAGATTGATTTCTAGATCTACACAAGAGCCAAGCTCAATATAATCAAATATCCAGTCAATTAATTAAGTTTGGAAGCATTCATAATCGGAATCACACTTTAAATCACTTTCAAGCAAATTGTCATGCCTATGACTCATTACTATCACGCCTTGAATTACGACCAAATGAAGTGTCGTGCTTGTGACTCATTACTATCACACCCGTGACTTTGTACCAAAAACCATCCATAAGGGTTGCCAACCTGGTTCACGCCCTGACTCAACCAAGAAAAATGTCGTGCCCCTTACTTAGCAAGTCACTCCCGTGACTATCGAATGCGGGATTTTTTATTCAAAGCCATAGTAACAGTCACACCCGTGATAGTTACGAGTCAGACCCATGACTCATTGCATTAATTACAATAGACTTCGTTTTAAAGGTAGTTTAACGGACATATTTGCATTAAATAAAGCACCAACGGCACCTTTTATAGGTCAGAGAACAATTTTATGAGCAATTAATTCTTTGTTACCTTGAGCTTTAAATTTTTCAAGCTACCGTTTTGTGTTTTCTTCTTTGTAATATTTGAAGCTTAAGCATTCTTAAGTTTCTGGGTTGTTGAGTGTTAGAATTCATGCAATCAATCATTCAATAGGCATATTAAGTGAGTTAGGTTAGAAATTTGATACTCATTGTAAGAGTTTAAGCGTGAGCCTTAGGTTTAAAACACTTGGATAGTTTGTTTAACCTTGTAAGAGTTTAATCTACACCTTGAAGTAGATTGATAATGGATTAAAACTCTCAACTGAAGTTGGAGCGATGAGTAGGCTAAAAGGACTAAAACATTGTAAATCGATTGAGTTCTCTTGCTTTTTATTGCTCAATTTTATTTTTCCATTCCATTCAAAAATCTCAATTCACCGCCCTCTTGGTACTTGTGGCATTTCAATATATTATTACAAATTAAGTTTTCAATGATTTAATATTTGTTAAGCAATAAAGTTCATAACTTTAATTCTCTGACAGTGAATTGGAAACTAAACACTCCTGTGTGCTCCTTGTTGTATTTGTGCAGGAAAATAATGGGATAGCTACTTGTCTGCCCAGCAGCAAAAGCGTGATTCGTGTTCAGATAGCATTAACTTCAGCATGACAAACACAACTACAATAAGCGGATAGATATATGAGTGACATGCACATGCTTGAGATATTCACAAGAACTCATAAAATAATCAAAAGTACATTTATGAAACATTGTTGACATTTCATTACAATACCACTTAATTTTCCTAGAGGCACTTTGGTAACTAAGCATGAAGACTAAATGAGGCTCTTGCATATTGCAAAGAATCATTAAAAGCTCTGTGATAAAAGAAGACAACAATGCATTAAGAAAGGATGAGGCAAATGTCCATAAGTAGGAGTTTGGTATTTACAATTTTACATTACTAGTACAAATGCATTTACTTTGTTCACCATGCACTAAAAGACTCTTTCCACATTACCATCCACGACAAGCTTAACAAAATTAAGGCAAAGCAAGTATATGCTAAACTTGTGTTTACTCTTTAAAAAAATGTCGGCTTATCTCTCATAAATACTACTAGCAAATAGAGGGACTGAATCGTCAGCATTGTAACAAATAGCTGCAGTAAAAACAAAATTTAGAGAACAATCATTGGTTTTGCTTCGACATTAATTCCCAATAGCCAACATTGTAACAAATACTGTAAATGTTTAAACAATGTCAAAATCATACTCATATTGAGAGTGGTGATAATCAGTCAACAAAAGGATAGTTTAGCAAAGGATAATTGAGATTCTTTGTAAAATCATAAAACTCAGCAGATAACTTTTTATGCTAGTAAACTGAAGAATCTAATACTTTCGAAGGATTGAGCAACACTTGTATCCAGTCTTATGTTCAACCAAACAACAACTTAAGAATTTCAACTTAATGACAGAAATATCAAAGTTAAAAACGCCTCAAATGCACTTCAGATTCAAAAGAGATGCCAAACTTGCAAAATGGACAAGGATCAAACTCATACTTTTAACATGAATATTAAATTCTAATAAATTTCCTATGAAGTATAACCACAATCATATATGAATCCAAAATAATTTTCTTAAAATGTCAAGCATTGGACATTATTCAACATAGTAATGCTAAAAAATAAAAATTTTTACATCAACATACCTGAAAACAATAATGTTGTACTAGGCTGAAATGCGATATCATTCTTTTTCAAAAGTTTCATCACTTGAACCATGAAATTTATATCATTATGTTCCTTAGCATATGACTGTACTTAGTTATAGCATGCATTTAAAATTTATAAAATAAACAAAGCACAAGGAAATCTAATAACCAAATTGAAAGTACAAACACTATTTATACCAGCAAACGGTTGGCAGATCCAATAGTAGGAGTCAATCCATAAACATTATGCTTGCACAAGGACTTCTTTCCTGCAATTATAATAACTCATGTTCATGCAATGGTAAACCACATATTGTGTGATTAAATAAAAAAAATCCAAGTGCAAAATTGCAAACATCATAATGCAGCACCATTTTTTCCACATGGTTTTTGAGGGTGCACATAAAACTAATATAGGAAACACAATAAAACTAATATAGGAAACACAATTGTTTAAATGAGGAATAACAAACACAAAATGTGTTCTTTATAATGGAAGGCATTCCAATATATACAAACCAAATTGAATGGGCACCAACTCGAGCACATGTTTTAGTAACTTCAAGGCAAACATGGTCATTAAAATTGGTGGGTATACAAAGATTTGATAGCCGCTTCATGGTAAAAGCCATAGCATTAAATTCTAAGCATCATTCCTAAGAAGTATCAAAGAGAAGCTTAATGTCCACATGGTTTTTACAGTTAGCAATTAATGACCACAGCCAAGCATTTGGAAGCATTGTCCGTTTAACTTTCACAGATTCAAGAATTTTAGCATAAAGCTCTTTCACAGCCCCTGCATTCAACAAGACAAAGCATCCATAACCAAACAAGGCCTTCATAACCAGTTAAAACAAAGGGGAGGAAGTTATGCAAAATGATCAAGAACCTGTTGGGTTGCTCTCAACAGTAGTAGCTTTAGTAGAAAATGATGCTTCTGCAGTCCTTAAGTAAACTAGTTGCTGTACCATCCACAAATAATTGCCTTAAAAAATACTCACAATTTACTCAATTGTTTAGCTTAATAAACAAGACATTTAATTTCCTATTCTCCTCTAAATTACCAATCTTTCTCAGCAACCAAACAAAAGGTCAAGTGGGAAATAGAAAAAAGTAATGGACTTTCCATTATATCTCTCATAAATAAACTAATGATATTGTTTAAACATTAGCATCATTGTAACAAAAAATTGTCCTATGACAAATAGCTGCAGTAAAACAAGAATTAAGAGAACAAACAAAAAGAAGCAAAACCAAGAGGTCTTCATGATGGGAGATAATATAGCCCAGGATCTATTACATGCAATTTAGAGCACAAAACAAGTTTAATTGAAATAGAGGACATAGATAAGAACCTGATTTCGCCGACTCCATCGTCTCAAGAATGATTTGAATGAGATTGCACTAAGAACTTCTTTCGTTTCCTGACTCCGAATGATAGAATTTTTAAACCTTATTCATTTCTTTATCCCTATCCAACCTTATATAGGGGGTGAGAGTCAGTAATAAGAGAGATTTAGCCCATATAATATAATAATCATGGGTCGTCCATCACACTCATATTATTATCTGGCCCACATTAATTATCCACACTAAATTAATTAATGAAGTCTTGCCTAAATAAAGAATTGATCAGATTCTTAAGGCCCTTTATTTTGTAATATATCTTTATTTCTCAATTAAAAA
>CATIWF010147655.1:0-26780 GCA_949630135.1 Balakata baccata | reverse complement strand
TAACCACTAATTTCACACTTTACCCACTACCCTCTTTATTCTTTTTGTAATCTTAAAAGAAAAAACATTCACAATCTTTGTTAAAAAAAACAAGCAATTTTGAATGATAAGTATCAGTTGTGATATTGAGAAGGTGAAATGAGGAATTCAAAACTTTATATGGGGAAATCATCAGGCAATGGTGTATGGATTGTTGGGTTTGGCATGAGTAGCGTAGTAGTGGTGTTAATGGTGATGTGGAGGCCATGGTTTATTGATCAAGATCATCATCAGCAAGTTTATGCTACATTAAGTGAAGAAGATATAAAAATTCCAATACTGAAGAATAATGTGGGTTCAAAAGGAGATGGCCACCGGCCTCCTGTTCTTGCTTATTGGGTTTGTGGCAGTCATGGGGATAGTAACAGAATGGTAAGGCTTTTGAAAGCAATTTATCATCCGAGAAATCAGTATTTATTACAATTAGATTCTGAATCCTCAGATTCTGAAAGGCAACACTTGGCTGTTTCTATCCAATCTCACCCTTTGTTTCGATCTTTCGGCAATGTCAACATTGTTGGCAAAAGCTATGGTATTAACCCACAAGGATCTTCTGCTCTTGCTGCTATTCTTCATGCTGCTGCCCTTCTTCTGAAGCTCAATGCTCAATGGGATTGGTTCATCAATTTAAGCCCTGCTGATTATCCCCTTATGACTCAAGATGGTACTATTTAGTCTCGTACTCAACACCTGTTACTGCCAATTTTTGCCATTTTGTCCATTTCGACCGGTTTTTAATCTAAGTTGTGCTTTATATTTTATTTTATTTTTATCATAATAAGTTTTTTAATCGGCACACATCAATGTGCTTGTTGACACGTTATGTCATCATATAGTGGTCGAATGTATCGTATTTTTTAATTTTAAAGAGCAAAATAGACAAAAAAGAAGTTATAAAAATCAACCTGGACCAAAAACCGATCGATTGGCCAAAATGGTAAAAGCAGAAAATTAGAGGGGCTATATATATGTCTTTTGCTTATTTACATTCTTGCATTTCTTTTCAGTCCTGCTTGGGCATTGATTCTCATCAATATTTCAACTTCTGTGTGCAGATCTCCTCCATGCTCTCAGTTCCTTGCCTAGGGATGTTAATTTTATACATTATTTTAGTGAATCTGATTGGAAAAAGTAATTAATTGAGCTTCCATTGCTATTGTTTTTCTTTGAAAATCTTAATCCTGTTAGAATTGATTCTCATTTCTTTGAGGCAGGAGGCACAATATAGACCAAGTAGTGGTGGATCCAAGTTTATATCTTCAAAGGAGAAGTGATCTTATGTATGCAGTTGAGAGAAGAAGAAGACCAGATGCATTCAAGATATTTGGAGGTACAACAGTACTATTCAATCATTAATTAAGAGTAGAATGATAATTTAATGGACCTGTAAGGCTGTAATTGTCCAGCTTTGCTATTTTGCTCTTTAAAACTATTTTTGGTTCATTTTGCCCTTTTCATTTTGTTTTTGGTTCACATTGTCACCTATTAATTTAAAAAGCAATAACATCCAGCCCATATTGTCCTGCTTTCGGTCCATGCGGCATACACATTGTTTGATATTACATTCCTTTTAGAATCAAGTGGCAGAAAGTTACTTCTTTTTAAATTATTAGGTGACAATATGAACCAAAAACATAATAGAAAAGACTAAACAAAAAATGGTTATAGAGAACAAAATAGCGAAACTGGACAATTAGAAGGTGCTAGAATATACCTTATGCCTAATTCAATCAATAAAAGAATTAATATTAATTAATGCAGGTTCCCCATGGATGATTCTTACAAGAGGTTTGATAGAGTATTGTGTACAAGGATGGGAAAATTTGCCAAGAAAACTGATAATGTATTTCAACAATGTAGAAAACCCACTTGTTTTCTACTTCCATACAGTGATATGCAACTCCCCAGATTTCCAAAACAAAAAAAATCTGAACACAGAATTAATAAAGTACAATCTCAATGCCAACTATGAGAAAATGGTGGCTAGTGGAGCTGCATTTGCAACACCATTTAAGCAAGGTGATCATTCACTGCTAAACAAGATTGATCATGCTATCTTAAGCCGATTGCCTGATGGAGTGGTGGCCGGAAACTGGTGCTTACATCCACCCACCAATCTCAATCACACTAACACAAAATTTTCAGAATTTTGCTCAACTTTGTCTTCCACTGGTAGCATTAGTGATATTGATTCCCTGAAGCCAGGAATTGGGGGTAAAAAGCTTGCAGTTTTGTTGTCTCAGCTACAGCTTAATGACACAAGCAGTGGACTTCTGTCACTATGCCATAGTTATGATAGTGATGATGATGATTAATTGGACAGTATATATTGGTTTGAGTTAGATTTCAAGTTTTATTGTCTCTCCTCTTAGATGTATTCAAAAAATTGTCTAAACGAACTGATGAAATGGTATAGTTTTCCATTTAAGCAAAAACCGGTTTTTATTCGAGCCAACCGATTTTTAATTTTTATCGGTTTTTACACATTGACCCTCAACATTTGGATATTAATGATTTTTTATTTAAAACAGATCGAATTAAATAGCGGTTCACAGTTTAATCGATTTGACTAACTGGTCTGATTCAAATTTAAAAACATTAGTTTTAAGGCATCAGTTCGGGGAAAAAAAAAAAATCTTACACAAAAAGTGTTAATTAATAAAGCCAATAGGTTAGCAACCTGAAAGAGAAATGTATATATCAATGATGTAAAATGTCTTTTTTTATATATTATATGATTTTCTTTGTTTTTGTCACACTTTGATTTTATTAAAAAATGTAAAATGTTTTTAATTTGTTTGTGATTATCGTCAGATTAGGCGATGAGAACGTATTTATTATATTGATTTAAAATTTTAAAAAATGTTATTTATTTCAATACTTTTTTATATCGATTCTTACCCAACGTACATTAAAATACTTATACTTTATCAATCAATCGATTTTTGGTGCTCAACTTACATTAAAATACAAATATTTTAATGCAGTTGAGACAAGTTGATTCAAAAAGTGTTGGAACAAGGAGCTTTATTATTAAAATTTGTTTCTTAATTTGTCAAACACTAATAGTATATATGATTTTGTTTATTACAACAATGTAAAAATTGTCCTTTTCATTTTTGTATAGAGTCTGGAAAATAAAACTATATGGACACAACTTTTATATTAATTAGAGAATAAATTGAGTTGTGATGGTGATCCGGTTGTATGCTGAATTACTATTTTTCATTGACACGTATGAATATGCTGGTTTATGTAGACTACATCAATGAATAAACATCATATATAAGTAAAATATTAATTATCATAACACTCTTTTATTAATTTGGTTCAACATAGACCGAATCTTGCAAGAAAAATTTATGAGTTTCAAGGGTTCCTTCTCTTAATTAAAAATCTTGAGTTCAACATTAAGCACCTTTAAAACTTATGAACGAATATTTTACCCATTAATTGACCAACCCAGCCCAAATCTAGAAACTAAATAAAGCTTGAAAGTTGAAACAGAAAAAAAATTCAAGTGATATAATTGCTCATTAAGATTTAATGATTAGTTGTCTTTTAACATTTGACAGGACAAGAGAGATTCTTAAGTAGATTAAGTCTACTACATAATTTGTAGACTAATCAAATAAAAAAGTAACATATATTTAATTGTTTTATTTATATTGATTGATGTGAACAATATGCATATATGTTACTGTTTAATTGGATTAATTTACATATGACGTAGTAGACTGAGTATGGCTAAGAATTTTTCGACAGGCCGTCTGATTTTGCGTTTGCTTTATACTACTGCAGATCAAGGGTTCAAGTCTTTAATAACCCCAATGTAAAAGAAAAAAAAATGACATTTTATGTCAAGCATAGCATTCATGATTTCATCAGAATAGCAAGCATGAATTCCAGGAATGTTAAATTTAGAAAATTATTCAGGACTCAAATTGTAGCATTAGTTAACAATTATACAATCAAAACAAACTGCTGAATTGAAGCTAAGACCATGGCATGCATGGAGATTAATGCTAACGTTTCTGCCAACTTATTCACCAGAAAAAAAAAAAAAGGAATTACAGTTTGGACTGAGTAATGAATCTGCTGATATCTTCTTCTAAACTCTGATCATCCAAAGTTTTCTCCATCACATCACTGAAAAGCTCAGTTCTAGTCCTGGCATAAATATGGCCATCCCACCTTCTTTTCACCAACTCCTCGCCCAACCTAACGGCGGCATCAACAGTCTCCTTGGCATTATCATACGCAGAGTGCACAATCCCTCTCGCCATAGCCATGTCTGCTGTGAATTTTGCAGCCGACATGAGAGCCTCTTGCCTGACTTTAGCATCAGTAATCTTGCACTTAACGAAATTTACGAACCAACTTGGCATTGCAAATCCAATATCCATCTCATTAAAGTACAAGAACCCTTTGCCTTTCCTCATAAGCACGTAGTCATGACTTAAAACCAAGGCCATTCCTGATGCCAGCGAGTGGCCTGTGATTGCAGCTATTGTTGGCATTGGAAGAGACAAAAATTCTAGTACAAGTGACTGAAGTTTTGAGAACAAGAATTTGAAATGTGGTATAGAGGATTGTACCCAATCAAGATCAAAGCCATTACAGAAGAACTTGCCATGGGCTGTGGTAATGAGAGCTGTGCAAGGGCTGACTGGCTCAGCTCGTAGTCTGCGTAGAGATGATAGGATGGAGTCAATGAGGGTAGGATTCAGGCGGTGCTCGCCTTCGCCGGTCAAGGTTAGGATGTAGATGTTGCCTCTCGCCTCCAATGTGCACATTTCTTTCTTTGTAAATTGAAGCATTTGGCTTCACTTGTTATATGCCAATGTCTACAATATTTGCGCACAACATTTGACAATGTCTGCACACAAAGCATAGCGCGACATTTTACAATGTTTGCATACAAGGCGCAACACAACATCTTACAATGTTCGCACACAAGGCATAGCGCGACATTTTACAATGTTTGCGCACAAGGCATAGCACAAGAATTTTTTTTATTTGCCAAATTTTCTAAAATTGGCCTTATTAGCTTTAGTTTTTCTTTTTTAAACTGGCAAAAGTTCCCAGTTGCTCCTTTTTAAACAAATGGATATAAACTACAATGTAGAGAGTGAAAAATTAAGGAGACAGAGCCAATGGACAAAGTAAATTGTCTACTCCTGCTTTGCATGACATGGGCATTGGTCCATGTTTTCAAACGCAATATCCTAGGCCGGAAGTCCTCTTCCCTTCTGCCTGGTCCCCGGGGTTATCCTATCATAGGAAATATATTGGGGCTACGCAAAAGTCCTCACAAATCACTAGCTAAGCTCGCAAAAACTTATGGTCCTTTAGTGACCCTAAAGCTAGGTAGTCAAACTGCTATAGTAATAACCTCGAAAGTCTTTGCCAAAGAAGTATTACAAGAACATGACGAAGTCTTATCCTGCCAAGCAGTCCCCAGTGCTGTTCGTGTGACCGGCCACGACAAGAATGCAAAGGTGTGGGTTAGTACTTCAAATATTATCTTTAGAAGCCAGAGGAAATTTCTTGCCACACAGATGTTCACCGTTCAAAAGTTGGACTCCAGCCAAGATCTTCCTCATAAAATGATGCAACAACTGCTGGATTTTATGCGTGAAAATTGCAGTAGAGATCGAACTATTGATATTGGTGCAGTTATCTTCACTACCAGCCTAAATCTACTGTCCAACACCTTTTATATGGATTTAGCTAGCTATAACTCTAATGCATCTCAAATGTTTAAGGATGCAATATTAGGCGTAATGAAAGAAACAGGAAAGCCTAACCTTTCAGACTATTTCCCACTCCTTAGGTTCGTGGATCCGCAAGGCATTCAAAGACGAACCAAGGTCTGTTACGACAGATTAATTGAAGCTTTCGAGGGAATCATCGCAGAGCAGCTGCAACAAAGATCTTCCTCGAAAGCAGCAAAGGCGAACCGTGATGTACTGGATAACCTGCTTGATATTACCGAAGATGGAGATTCTTTTGAATTTAGCTTTCCTGGCATGAGACATGCTTATTGTGAGTAAATTTTATCCGTTCCTTGTAAATTTTAGTTTGCTAGACTGCACTCATTACCGGTAAATTTTCAGAATCTTTTCATTGGCGGCACAGACACAACCTCGAAGATCATTGAGTGGGGAATGGCAGAGTTACTTCGACACCCTGAGAAACTTGTGCGACTCAAGAAGGAGCTCAAACAAGTTGAAGTAGTTAGAGAATCTGAGATGAACAAGTTCCCTTACCTATATGCAACAGTCAAAGAAATGTTCAGATTGTATCCACCAGTCCCATTCTTGGTGCCACATAGGGCTGAATCCGAGGTAGAGATTGCTGGCTTCAAGATACTGAAGGATGCACAGATATTCGTCAACGTGTGGGTAATCGGAAGAGATCCAAGCATATGGAAGAACCCAGATATCTTCGAGCCTGATAGGTTTATAGATAGCCAAATCGATGCGAAGGGAAGAGATTTCGAGCTACTTCCGTTCGGATCAGGGAGAAGGATTTGCCCAGGTTTACCATTAGCTTATAGAACAGTGCCTCTGTTGCTGGGTTCTCTGCTCCACTCATTTGATTGGAAGCTAGAAGATGCCAGAGACCCAAAAGATATTGACATGACTTAAGTTTTTGGAGTCACATTGTGCAAGGCTCAGCCTCTCCGAGTTATTCCTTATTTCTAGATTATCATTGCCTTTCATTTTCAGTTCTTATTCATATTCATGGTGTATAAGGAGAATTGGGTGCCTAAATTCAGAGTCCTGCAAATACGAACCCATATTTCCATTATTCTTTTTTCCTAGCATTCATCAAAGAATTTAAATTGTAGTAAGTGAAAGTCAGCACCGTGTTGACTGTAATAATAAGAAACATATACACTGTCTTGATTTCCTGTTCAACTGAAACAATTTGTATCCGAATCCAATGCTCCTATATTAGGGATGCTGCAGTTGTAAGAATGTCAGCATGGAGGCAAATTTGGTTCAGGTAGCATTAAGACGGTGCAAGTCTATTAACAGCAAATTCAACAATGGAATTCTATTTTTGGAGATTGTGACAGCGAAGAAGCCCAAGCATGATATTGTTGGGGAGAGAAAGCTGAGCTTAGAAGCATTGACATTATGATGCAGTGATTTGGAAAGGGCTGCTCTGTTTCCTTTTTAATTTTTTTGTTGGGAGGTCTTAACCTTCATAATTGTGAGGATGACATTGCTTGATCTGGGTTTACATATTTGAAGACCCGATTCATCTACAAGAAGATGAAACAAAAGCCAATAAAAATTGAAGTCTGACAAAAACAAGCAACGACTCAAAACTTGAATGCCTAATTCCTAGGATCAAGGAAAGATACAAGTTTTATGGAGGCTCCCCACGAGAGAATGGACATTACTAATGCTGTCCAGACAACTAAAAACAATTTACTGCAAGCTGGAAGAGGGCAATCTATGCATATAGGAGTAGTAAATCGTTCACTTCTAGCATTAAAAGCCAAAGCAATTTAATACCAATATCGCTTAAACTGAATATATTAGTGCTAGTTCGGTTTGTTTTCAGAGTTTTCTTAACTAATACATACTGCATATTGGTTTTTCTAAATAGAGTAGAACACTCGTCTAATGATTGAATTTCAAAGAATCATTTTCACATAATAATTTTTCATTTTCAAATATTTTGTAGTATGTTCGTAGACTGCATCCTTAATTGAATATAGATTGCCTATTATAAACCTGCTTAGAGAGTGGAATTTAGTTTGTGCTCATTATATTCAAAAAAAGAAAATACTTCCAAAAAGAATTATTTATAAGACAGTAGAAGCTGTTTGCCCAATCCTGAATTTATTTCCTGTCATAACACAAAGCATTCTTTCAAATATGTTATTGTAAACATTTGACATTCCTTACACCTATTAGTCATTTAGCTTTGATCTGTGAGAGGACCAGTGGTTATAAACTATGAGACAACCGAAGCAGTTTTAAGTTTCATCTACAACACCAAGGAGTTAAATGCCTTTCACATGTTCCCAATCTTGGAACATGCAAAACTAGTTGAGCATATATGTGTTGGAGGACCAAAGGAACATCTAAGATTTCTAATGGCATAATATGGTTAGATCATATTAATTACAAAGAATAAAACATATGGTTATAACTAAAGGGAATCTAAAAGTTAGAGAATTTGAATTCAAACTGAAGATGTCTCATACAAATCCTAATACAGGGTTTTCATAAAGTATGGAGAAGCATTCCCTATTGTGTTGCCCAAAATGAACCAAATATAAAAAATGAAAATGTATACTCAACCGTTCCCACCCTCGCACACATAACAGACAGACAAAGGACTGGCTTATAGACCAAATCTTACATTAAACTGATTTGCCATGCTATAGTTGTTTCTTACTGCATTTAAAGGATCCAATTGCACTTGCTTTCCAAGACAAATTTCTGCGATTTATTAACTTTCAGCTAAACAATCCCTCTCCTGCAAAGAAACATAAATGCATTAAAAACATTAAAACACAAAAGAAAAATGAAGGCTCAGCTCAAAGATAAAAAAATAGGAAATAACTAATGTGCCTCAAGAATATATTATAACACAGTTGAACTCTCAATAATATGGGGGGCTGACACAAGTATCACAAAACCAGGAAATGACAAAAAGAAAACAACACTTACGCAGATCATCAAAGGATATGTCGATGTTTTTTCCACTTGTTATAAGGCGAATTTTCCCTGCAAGGAGCAAAAACAGGCCACAAAAATGAGTAATAAGCAGTGTACAATGCAATATAACAATAAACAATTGCTATTATGTCTAGTGGACTGATCTCCCCCAACTCTTCCATGTTCCCTAAAGACCTTCAAAAGCATGTCTCATTCAAAACTATTTTCAGATAACTACGTTGAACAGTATCTAACATTAACACCCTCATTCTTCTAAATCTATCAGTGCATGAAGGGAAAATAACAAAACAAAATAAATCAAATCAAGACAGGCTACATGGTTGAAACCCCCAGGCCACATGTATATAGGATAAGCACAATTTCATTTCCATTTTAATTAATAATAAGGATAGTTAAAAGGTATTTCACACCAGAAGAACTAATATAGGGCTATGAAGTCCAAACTACTTAGGCTATTTAATCCACATTTGCATATGTGTGATGTAGTCAAGCCAGTCAACTAACAACATAATAACATTTGCCCAGAGATCATTAAAAACTTACCCACCACACTACTCTAAACCATTTTAACCCAGTACAACCCATGAGTAAAAGAGGCAAATGAAAATTATGGAGGAGGCAAACAGAAGAGAAATGGAAAAAAAAATATACCGTCACGACGAACACAAATCTCTGGAATGTTTTTCACTTCACCGCTTATGCTGTCATTGTAAACTCTAGTTTCAATCTCGCCCTCAACATAAACTGAAGAACTGCACCAAAGCCCCATTCATGAGTCAAAAAAACACATCAAACAAAACTTAGCTTCCTTTTCCCTATCTTGCGACACATTAAAGACTAATTTAATTGAAAAAAAAATAGATGTGTACTTTTTAGCAAGTTGTTGAACAGCATAAGTCCCAAGCACCTCATTATGCACAGCAATTCGATGCCATTGAGCAGGTTTTGGCAAGTTTGATCCCACAAGCCTTTGGTCAAACATGCCTCCTGTTCCAACAGTAAATATGGTTACAGTTCGACCATTTCTCAAAATTTTCTGCACAGGAGCCTGCCCAACCTTTCCACAAATGATTGCCTGTGTATAATCATCAGTACAATTTTAATTTAACAGAAGTAGAGAAAGATAAAGAATAGCATGAATTCTTAATCAATGATCAATACTTTTGGTAAATAAGTCATATTTAAAGCATAGATAATTTTTGGAAAATAATTCTTGCAAGCAATTTTGTTCAAAATCCAAACTAATGAAAAATTAGAAGAGTTGAATTGGCATTCACTAATTGGAGAATGGACATGAAATACCTTATGGACTCCGCGAAATCCCCAACCTTTCCTGGGATCCACACCTTGAAGTCTTAACTCGGGCTTTTCAGTAAGAAAGTCATCAACCTCCTCATCTATTTCGTTGTTAGTCTCAGTATCATTCTCTCTCTCACGTGAATCAGTTTCAGTTGAGTACCACGACCTCAAGCTTCGTTGCAAACCCACCACTATAACCACACACGAAAAGGAAGAAAAAAGAAAACCCAAAGACACTCATTTGGCAATATTTCTCAAATCATAAGTATTTAAATGATGGTAGAGTTCATAAACTATTCGATAAAATTCCTCTAAGAATTAAATTATCAAATTTTGAATAAGAAACATATGTTTCTTGAAATGCTTTTTAAACTATCAAGAACCAAAATAGGTCATCATACCACCCACAAATTCATCAATGCTATATAAACATACACAAATGCAAGGAGAGAAAGATGACCTGGGGCAGACCTAGGAGAGGTAGAAGAAGAAACTCTTAAAAACTTAGCGAGTTTTGCTGCGAGTGAACTCATTCTCAGCAATTTAATTCACTAGGTTTATACAGAACGTGAGCGCCAGAAGAGAGAAAAAAAGAAAACAGAGACTGGAGAAAGAAGAAAAACCATAGAAACGAAACGGCGAGGGAAAGAAAAGAAAATCGCGAAGGCCCAGAAAGAAAGCGGTGGAATCAAATCTGCCGACGAGGCTTGAACTTTGAAGAACCTAAAGTAGGCCTTCTCTCGCAGATCTCAATAGCTCACGGAGCACAACTCTTATACCTCAAAGTATGAACCTAGGCCCAGCCTCTCGAATCAAAGTGCATCACATATATAAGATACACAGTGTAATATTTTTATAAATATTTATTATCTGTTATTAAATAAATATTCAGTAATTTATTGAAAAAAATTCATTCGTTCATTAAAAAAATACATTATAAATAAAGTAAATATTCATTAGTTTATTGAAAACGTTCATTACATTTAAATTAAAAAATTCATTATAAATGAACTAAAAATTTATTAATTTATTGAAAAATATTTACTAGGATATTAAAAAATATTTATTACAAATAAAATAAAAGTTCATTAGTTTATTGAAAAATATCCATTAGTTCATTAAAAAAAATTCATTACGAATAAAGTAAATGCTAATTAATTTAATAAGAAGATTCATTACAAATAAACTAAATATTTATTAGTTTATTGAAAAATATTTATTAGTTATAAAAATGAATGTTCATTATAAAGTAGAATTCATTAATTTATTGAGAAATGTTTATTATGAATAAAGTAAAGGTTTATTAGTTTATTAATAAAAGATTCATTAATTTATTAATAAAAGTTGATTTTTTATATTAATACAAGTTCATTTTATTTTTTTGCTTACTTAATTTAATAGATTTTTTTTTTATATTTTGATTTGTAGGTATAAATTCATTAAATATTCTTTAAAGAAACTTAAAATATAAAAAAATCGAGACAAAACGAACTGAAAAACAATAAATCGAAACAAAATATATCTGAAATGCAAAAAAAAAAAACAAAATAACTGTTAATTTTGTTTTAAAATAAAATGAATATTTATTAATAAACTAATGAATTTTTTACTAATAAACATATATTAATAAATAAATTTGTGTAAGTTTGTTTTATTTATAAAATTGTCATCTCTCTCGCACGTGTCACGATGCAATATGAACTACAGTTCATAATATAATTTGCACTCAAAGATGGATTGTTATATTATGGATCTAGGTCCATATAGCAATATAGACATAAATCCGTATTTTTAAAAAAATTTAGTAGCAATTTTATAAATATGTAGATTTATTATTATTTATAATTAAGTTCGTTTAGAATATATTCCATATTCATTATTTTTTTACTGTATGATCATTATTATTTCACTATATATTCATTATATTTGCAAATAGATTTATTATTATTTGTAATCAGATTCATTTAAAATATATTTCATATTTATTATTATTTAACTACATATTCATTATTATTTGATTGTATATTCATTATTACTTGCATGCAAATCCATTATTATTTGAATCAATTCATTAAGAATATATATTCTATGATTATTATTATTTGATTGTATATTTATTATTATTTGACTGCATATTATTATTATCTACATGCATATTCTTTATTATTTTTAATAATATTCATTTAAAATATACTCTATGTTCATTATTATTTACACACAAGTTCATTAGAAAAATCTTAAATAAAAAAAAACTTCAAGATTAAAAACGGAAGAAAACTGATTAAAAATAATAATAAATCTGCATATAAATAATAATGAATATGATACGTGTAGCTACATGGACATGAGTCTATAGAATAATTTGCCCTCAAAGATTAGGTAATTGAGAAAATTTCACCAAAAACCGACTTTTGAATGTTTTTTCAATTTCATCAATGTTATCCATTTTTCAGTATCCTCATTTTTATTTTCATTTTTGCCAATTTTTTACTTTTTTTTTTAAATGGCAATTGCTGTGTATTTAGCAAATATTTTCGTTCAATTGAGAAAGAAATGGTATTTTTCCATATTTTAAACATGGATTAAGAATTTCATTAACTTACATGACCACCACTTATCCTTATGCATGCATTTATTTATTTCTAATAATTATTTAATTAACTTAATTATCAAATAAAATATGTAAACTTGTATTTATTTAACTTAATTACCAAATTAAACCTTAGTTACAAAGAAAATATATAAATTTGTATTTAATTAACGTAATTAAGGTTATTCACCTTGGTAAATCTTGGATAGATTTTTGGTAATTTTAGTTGAAAGATTAACTAGATGTAGGATAAACTTGGGGTCAACTTTTGGCAAATCTTAAGAAACTTCAAATTTTACTAATTTTCTATTAAACTTTCGGTCGATCATTGGTAAATTTTGAGTAAATTTTTTATAAATCTTCGGTATGCCTTTGGTAAACATTTAATAAACTTTGGATAAATCTTTAGTAAACCTTAGGTAATTTCAACTTTTATTAATTTTCTGTTAAATCTTAATTAAACTTTTGGTAAATATTTGGTAAATTTTAGATGAATTTTAAATAAATCTTTGGTAAAGTTTTGATAACTCTAACTTTAGGTAAATTTTAAGTAAACCTTAAGTAAATATTGTGTAACTTTAAGTTTTATTAATTTTTTATTAAACTTTTGGTAATCATTCAGTTTTGGTATCTTTGTAATATTTTTATACACTTTTGATATTTTTGAAAAAAATTTTAGTATTTTTTACATTTTTGAAAAAAAAATTAAAGAAACTTATTTTTATAAATATTTAAACACTTTTTGGTACATTTTAAAAATCCCTAGGTAATTTCACACCCGTTCTTATTCCCATTGAATCCTTTGGTCCTAAATCTCAATTTTTTTTTTTATGACAGTCATGATCTAAAGCACCAATTTGATATAGATCAACATATTTTTTAATTAAATCTAGATTTGGCCGGCGGGAACTAGGTTACGAGATTTAAAAAAATTTGAACTGGACTGAAACTAGTTAGGGGACAGTTTCAGGCCGGATCCGATTTAGATTTTTTTAAAAATAATTTATGAGTTGAAAAAAATACAATTAAAGTTAAAATAACGTATTACTTATATAAATTGTAGTTAATTGGAGTTAATTGTACAAATTGAAAAAAAAAAGTTAAGTTAGGAAAAAAATGAAAAGTAATAAATATTTAAGTTATATTTAAAAAAACAATTCAGAGTAATAAATTATAAAAATTTTAAGTGGAATATTTAGTTTGAATTTTAAAAATTATTTAAGCTAAATTTGAAAAAAAAAATATAAAAGTACTAATAATGTTAAAAAATTATAAGTGGACTATTTAATTTATTTGTAATTTTAAAAAATATGAAACGTAAATTAGAGAAAAAAAATTGAAAAGTTTTAAAAAAGTAATAAATTGGATTCGAACTTAATTTTGTTAACCATTCATTAAGTTGTTTATGTATCATCTTTGGATTTAAAAAAATCAAAGTATGCGTAGCTCTCTTTCATTTTAAATTTATTGAATACTTATTTACCTTATTTAATCTGAATAGTTGGAGCTAGATGTGTCAATGGTTCATTTGGTTGTGGAAGTTAAATCTTTATCATATCTCTCTTTTTTAAATTCTTGTTACCATAAGACCGCTTTAGTCCAATCGGCAACACACATTTGAGCTTCAATTGATTCGGGAGCTAAACTATATTGCGTTTCATCCAAAATATTACCTCTCGAACTAAATATTTATTTAACAACAACTGTTTTAAATGGACATGCAAAAATTTATTTTGTAATTTGGGTAAGGTCGAGATAAGTATTTTAGTGCTCCCAAATTAAATATTTATTTAACAATAACTGTTTTAAATGGACATGTAAAAATTTATTTTGCAATTTGGGTAAGGTCGAGATAAGTATTTTGGTGAAGACTTCACCATTTAAAAACATGAAAATCTTTACCTACTTTGTTATCACCAAACTCAAGATCTGTCGTTAGATAAATGTTAAAGTTTGAGTGATCCGGTGGATGATTGATATTTTTTTATGACTTTTTAATATTAAACGATAATCATTTCTTATACTTTCTTATTCAACCTTTTCATAACTAAAAGTAGTAGAAATAGAAATATTATATAAATTACTAAATTTATTAAATAGATCACAAATATTTCTCCTAATTTCATTTACTATGGAATCAACATCAACATTCTCAATATCAAGACACTCATAATAAATTTGTAAATATTCATATAATATTATAATTCTACACCTAGGATCAAGAACACAATATACAAGATTAATTAAAAGAATTATTTTAAAATAAGATAATTACTTATTTTGCATGACAAATATCACATCATGCAAAACAATATCATTTATATATTTTTTAAACACATCAGTAATATTAATATATTGAACCAAAAGTAAATAACATGCAGGATAATAAATACCATTTAAAACATATATTGCATCGTTAAAAACTTATAAAACCTCTAAAAGATTTTTACAAGAGCCCAAATATTATAGATATAAATTAATTTGTGTCACATTAGTAGAAATAAATGAGCATAATAAATTTTTATATACATATGATATGTTGATTAATTCAAATATGGAATTTCAACAAGTTAGGATATCTTGTGGAAATTTTTTTGGTCTTTTGTCATTTTTACGACAAAATGGAATCCGTGATTTCATAATTTAGAGACGTCCACGCAAATATATAATTGCTTGTTTTATTGGTTCAATTGTATCATCCAATATTTTAAAATCATCTTGCAAACACAAAATTAAAACATGACATGCACATCTAATATAAATTTTTTTTTTCACAAATATAAAATTGACATAGAAATTGAAGCTCTCTAATATAAGCGGTATTAGCCGCCGAATTATTAAAACCAATTGAAAAAATTTTATTAACTAAATCGTGTTCTTCCAAAATATTTTTTTTATCATTTTAAAAATATTATCTGATATATGTCTATCAACAAATACTCTAAATGTAATAATCCAATTATCACCAATTTAATGACATGTTATACTCATATATGGATATATATGATAGTAATTACTCCAAATATCGCTACAAATTGCAATACGTCCATTCAAAAAAGAAAAAATTTTGCACAATTCTTTTTTATTTTCATTACGCAATTTAAATAAAACTCATTTAAGAATGTTTCTTAAAACACATTTAGCAGCGAGATTTAAATTAGTTTGACAAAAATTATTAAACTCAACTTTTTCACCAAAACTAGAAAATAAATTATTCACACTAATTATTTTTGTCATTTTTTATTTATATGTTTTTCATTATATTGAAATAATAAAGAATTAGAAAACGAACTTGCAAACTCGAAGATTTGAGTTTGTTTTTTCACAATATCAATTTGAGCTGCATGTTTATTTTTCAAATGCTTTTTGAAAATGCTATGCCCATCTCTTTGTTTAAATTTGTAAGTCTGGCAATAATAGTTGCACACAACTTATAATTGGTCATCATTTAATTGTATTTTCTTGAAATGGATTTGAAAAATATTAGAGGAGCGGAATTTTTGTTCTGAGCCTTGACCCACATTTATTAAAATATTATTCGTCGTCATTCTTTAGCTTTTGTTGAGTGGTGTATTCGAAAACCAATTTGTTTGCCATCTAGTTCTCCTTGTCCTCCACGGTAACAAAATTATCATAATTTTTCATATCAATAAAAAGATTGTTGGAATTGAAATGACTTCTTCCACTATTACTTGCCATTTTTTAGAATAAAGAGAGAAAAATTTAAAATTATAGAGCTTAAAAAAATAGAATATAATTAGAGAGACTAACTAGAGTGTAATTAAGAGAGAAAAAATAATTTTGTATATTTGAGACTTGAAAGAATTTGAAAAAGTATGTTTATAGAATTGAGAGAATTTGAGATTAAGAGAAATTTTGATATTTTGAAATTGAAATCGATTGAGGTATTTATATACAAAGTTTTGTATATCCTTAAATTATAACTGTTATTTTTATGTTGTAGTAGCATTTTTATCTTTTAAATATTTATTATATTATAAAATAATTTTTAATACAAAAAAACAAACGGCCACATGACCGTTAGCCTGGGGGGTGGTTAGGGGCGTTAGAATGGTCATTGACCGTTCTAATGTGCAGGTAGGTGTTAGTCCCACCTGCTTGCTTAGTTTTTTTTTTTTTTTTTTAATTTTTTGGATTTTGGTTCCGGAATCTGTTGAACAGAAAACTAATCCACCAGCACTTCCAGTCCGATTCTAGCTTAGAACCATTGATCACCGGTTCTGTCCAATTTTGACAGATCTTGTTCCGATCTAGTTCAGCCAGTTTTGAACTGGAACGACCATGTCTAACTAAATCAAAACTGCTTACAATTATGATATCTTATTGAAGTTCTGGTGTTGTATATGGAACTATCTTAAATATTGTTATTCTTCAAAATTCTATCAAGTAAACTCTAAATTAATCATATTAATTTCGGATACCTTTAAACAAAACCACTGCAAATATTAATGTATTCAGCTTGTTAGTTTTTTCATTTCAAACAAAATGAGGAAAAAAAAAAATAAATTGACAATTTCAAAGACACACCACTAGGCAATTCCTCCCTTATATATTTCAACTAATTAACAAAAGGGATTCAGAGTCCTATTAGGATTCCGACCCACCCAACACAGACACACATATATATACCCTAACTAGTAATTACTCTCATAAGCATATTCAGCAGAAAACCCAGATCGAATTCAAGAAATTAAGGGCATGCATGATCGATCCAGAAGGATGAAGAAAGAGGAGTCTTTTGTTGAAGAGGAGAAAAGATGGATTTTGCTGGGTGAAGAAGAGTAGGGCTTTGTAAACAAGGTAAGAGAAAGGTTGATATCCATGATCGTGATGATGGTGATGAATATACTTATAAAGATTCATAGTTGTAAAATTGATATCCGAATCGAGAATCATATTTGTAATTTTGTGAATCGAATAAGATTCAATTTATCTTAATAATATTAATTAAAAATAATATATGTTCATTTTTTTAAACATACTTTATATTCTATATTCTATAGTTTTGAAATCTAGTAATGACTAAACATAAAAATACTAACTAATAATAATATTAAACTATAAAATCAAATATAGTTTAAAATCTGTAATTTTATAAGAAAATACTATATAATTTGAAAGAATTAAAATAATTAATATAAATCATTTTATGTTTTGAATTTCTATTCTTAAAAAAGAAGAAAGTAGTCATTTTTAAAAGAGATAAATAAAAAATCACTTTGAAAAGAAAGTATTAATGGAAAAAAAAAATTCTTATACTCAAGGATTCATTCTTAGAATTCAGGTATCATCATCTCTCGTATTATTTCCTATCAATTTGTTCATGATTTAGTATGAATTTTAGCTTTTGCTAAAATTTGATTCATTTTTCATATAAATCGATACAAATTGGATAATTTAAATTGTAAATCATCACGATTCAGTATAAATTTAGATTCATATTAAGATTAAACTCGTTTTTCATATGAATCGATACAAATTGAATGAATCGAATCAAGGATCGTAAGATTCTAAAAACAGTATAAAGATTTCCATCATGATTGGAACTTGTTTAAAGAAGGCCTCATAGGTAAGCATGATCTCTACTGTAAGCTGGTTTATTTTTTTTATTATGATCATCATCGAACTTTTCTTGATGAACTCAAGAACTTCTTCATCAATTCTTTGTCCCATCCTCAGCTGATGGAATAAAAAGTCTGGTGGTAGAGTTTCTACTTTTTAGGGTTTAGGGACAAGACAATGACTTAACCCTAATGTGAGAAATAATAATAAAACATGTTTCATTCTGATTATCTCAAAATATGTGATATTTTCTTTATGATAAATTTTTAAATAGATTTCGGCTAACATGTTGTCCAATTATATATATAGTGGCACATACTTAACTGTTTTGTTACAATAGTTGTTGTGAATGCAAGATGATGACGTGACAAACTTTTAGTCACTAAAAGTGTAAAAATTGCCTTCTTAGTCTTTTACCTCTTGATGGTCGCTAATTATTCCATGGAAGCTAATTGAATTTTATATTTCTAGTGATAATAATCAATAAGGCTCAAAGTCCATAATTAATATCAATCAATTCGAAAATTTATGGAGAGAGTAAAATTCTCTATTGACCTACAAAATTTTATATAGAATTATAATCAAATGATATTGAATATCTACAGTTGGTCAGCGAGTAGTATATCTTATTATTTTCATATTTTAGGTGATTTTCAATATATTGCATTCCTATAGCGGGTTTGAGCGTGGAAGAATGGTGTTAGATTATATATATTCCTACATATGTTGGTAATAACAATACAATACTATTTATAATGACTTAATAATCCTCATTCACTAAGCTAATTTTTAGAAAGAGTCAAGCGTATAAGATACATTTAATTTTTCGGAGAGGCGATGCCCATATTGTCCCAAATAATCTCTGCCCGTGCATTCTGACATCATACAAATGTAAAAGTCCACGAGATTCCTTTGCCCTATTAAACAAAAAATAATACATTAAGTTCAGAAAAATGTCTCCCTTAATAATTAACGTAAGATTGCATTTACATTATGAAATTAGTTTAAGGTTAACCACTAATTAATGGTAAATTGAAGTTTAGTTTTATAAAATTCCATTGGTTAGGTCATCAACATTATGGGTCATGCCCATGCTCTTTTGTTTTTTATTTTAGAAAAAAAAAACATAGTTTATTCAAAAATTGACTAATTTATTAAATTTAATTTACTTTTTGAAATCATCATATTAATTGAATTGACTTTCTTAATTATCAATTTTAAACTAATTTAGTAGTTAAGCAGTTAGCATATAACTAACGATAGTTAAAATTAAAAGGGTCGGTTAAATCTTTTTTCTAAAAAAAAGGGTCAGTTAAATAAAATTTTAATTATTTCCTACTAAGAAATATTTTAGGGTAATTCGATCATTGTTAAGTATAAAAAAGACATAGATTTATAATTTTTTATTTAATTAACTGATTTTTTTAAAAAAAATTTTATAGATTGCTTTTCATAAACCTACTTTTTGAAAAAAAAAAAATTTCTGCAAAGTATTTTGCTTAAAGGCAATGTCAAGCAGGAATATAAGTTATAATGATCAATAACAGAGAAATTCTTTAATAGTTTAATAAATTTATAATTAATAGTCTAAAATTAGTTCAAAATTGATGAATAAAATGGTCAACTGACTGCGTTTTTAATTAAGGCACTTAGTTATACAAATTTATAAAACTTATAGGACAAAACACCTACCTTTCTCCTATAAATTTTTGGGAAAATTATTATTCATATCTTAAAATTTGATATAATACACTAGTACTTATGATGTTTAAAAATTATACTATTTACCTCATTTGTTTTTCATATTATACTAATACGTCATTCCGTTAAATTTTCTATTATAAATACATTAAATTTTGATAGAAATAACAAAGAAAAATTACCCTCCTAAGGTTTATTTACCTCTTTTAATCTATTGTATTAGTAACCGTAAAGTTTGACCTATTGTACTATTATATCATGAGCTTTGGTATATTATAATAGTACTTTCTAAACAAAAGATAATATTCTTTATAACTAATCATAAAAACTTTAAAATTAATAGAATGACTGCATAGTATAATAAAAATAAAACAAAAAAGACAAATAACTTAATTTTTAAACCTAGAAAAGTACTAATATATTATGTCAAACCTTAAGGATAAAGAATAATTTTTCTTTCAGCTCTTCCAACTTTATTTTAGTATTTGGATAGCAATTAATTTTAAAATTTCAGTGGGAAACTTGTGAGGAAAATTAAGAAAATTGCATATATATATATATAATTGTATTCACTCTTTCAAAATCATAGGTGAAGAAAAGTGATACGTTCCGGGTCTGGGGGGTGTGGAACGGGTTTGGTCAGGTGGCACATAAAGTCGAAAGAAACTGGTGGCCCTTGTTTGATCCAAAATAAAAGAATAGAGTTGCGCCTCTACTATCAGCTTAAGCATTTGACAAAACGGTAAGCGTTCTTTTTGGTTAACCAATGATGCGACTAGGCCAAAGTATTCCCAGACGGTCACTCATCCTGGTACTGACCTTGCTCAAGAACGCTTAATCGGCCGCTTAACCGCCTTGAACCAAACACTTCCCAATAAGTCACCCATCATGATACTGTCCTTGCCACAGCACGTTTAACTAGAAAGAGCTTTTACCATTCTGCCAAAATCTTAAACTGATAGTAGAAGCGCAACTCTGTTCCTTTATTCTAGATCAAACAAGGACCACCAGTCTCTTTTGACTTTGTGTGCCACCTGGCAAAATCCGTTCCACACCCCCCGGCTCAGGATGTATCAAAAGGGCACCCTCACAATTCAAGGAATGATGAAGCAAGCAAAGAAATGGCAAATGAAGAAAGAATTGGATCTTGATGAAGGAGAAGATGATGAAAAGTTTTTGCTGTCTGATGAAGAAGTTAGGTTTGTAATCAAGGTAAGGGAATGCTTAGAAATCCATGAAGAATATGCATATAAAAGATTTCCTCCCCGATTGGATTATGTGCAAAGAAGGGCACATGGGCAAGCATGATCTCTATGCAAGCTTGTCGATGCTTTTTACTACAACTCTCATCAAGATTTTCTTCATGAACACAAGAAATTCTTGATCTATTCTTCAAATCAATACTTGAAGGCTTAACCCTGTTTGCAGCTTTTATTATGACTCACATCAACATTTGCTTCAAGAGCTCAAGAAATTCTCGATCTATTCTTCAAATCAATACTTGAAGGCTTAACTCTGTTTGCAGCTTTTATTGTGACTTGCATCAAGATCTCAAGAAATTCTTGATCTATTCTACAAATCAATACGTGAAGGCTTAATCCTGTTTGCAGCTTCACACTTTCATGTTCTTTTTTCTTTCTTTTTTCCTTGTCGATGTGTAGCAGTAATAATATATTATAGCTGTTAGATCTCATATTCATAATCAGGGTAAGATCCTAACGGAGATGTTTGGATTGCAAGAAAATAAGAGAAAATTGATAGTTGGAAGTATAGATTCTCTTAGATAATTAAGTAATTAACACAGTGATTGAACGATCAGTACCAAAATCTCGATTAAGAAGAGCAAAAACTAAAAGGATCAAATGAAAATTTACTTCTTCCATACAAAAGGAGTTCAGCTACTAAGCCAGTTCTGTAATGTGATCCAATGTTTAACTAAGATGTTGGCGTCAACTTTCTGTTTAGAAATATGTCAGAAACTATGGTAATTTATATTCATTAGTAACAAGGTCTGTTTAATAAGAACAATTCTTTTTAAGAATTAAATAGAAAAAAATTAGAAAATCAATAGAATATAATGCCAAAATTTTTCAATAATTTGAGACAAATAAAAAGGATGAATTATATTTGTGAAAAATTTGTCCGATTCAAATATAGACCAGCATATCAAGCCAGTCTTGTATAACATTCATCCCACCATGTCTATGTCGCCTGTAATACCATAGAGCTTAAACAGAGACGAGAATTTACTCAATTCAACAAAATTCCCAAAAAAAACATAAGGTTTGTGAAAATTTGACTGCCCAAAATCCAACATACATTTCAAAAACCTGTCCAGTGTCAACTTTGAAATGCTGACTGACAAGACCACAGATCCTACTTCTTCTCTTCTTTTTCAGCCTCTGCAGCCTTTTTCATCCGGGCACCAACATGGCGCTCATTCATCCGCTCCACTCTAAGCTTGTTGTATGCGTTGAACGACTTCATCTCCTCAGTGACTTTAAGAAGCTCCACAGATGGTTTCTCACGTGCAATTGGCATGTATTGCCCTTGGACTTGGGTTGCAGTTGCCAGCTCCTCAGGGGCAGAGTCACCAGCCTGTGCCAAGCAAAATACAAATTGTAACCATAGAACTTGAAGATAAATAACACCTGATCACTGCACATTAGCCTATCAAATTTACCTTGAACTTGCGAGCACGTCTTGGGAAGACCACCAATTTTGCCTTGTAGGTCTTCAGCCTTTGAACATTGGCTTGTAAGCCCTCCAAAGATCGGTTTTTCCTTCTATGATCAACAGATATTCCAATTGTAGGGGCAAGTTTCTTTGGAATTCCAGCAACCTGGAGAAAAAGTTGATGTTAAATGGTGGTAAAGAATAAATCATTGAACAGATGTAGCAGGACAACATTAATTGTAAAAATTATCTGGGGACAACTTAATATTTTATCAGTTTTTAAGTGATCTATCATAAGAAATCATAATGGTATATGAGAGAAATCTGCATTCACATATCAAATTCAAAGTTGCTTCCTTGACACCACAAACAGATTCACTTCAAGCCGTGTGATTCTGGCAACTGAATTCTTAAAATCACAATCTTATGCATAAGAATTGAATTCAGAAAATCATTTGGAATGTTAAGAAGGATGTAAAAGATATAAAATGCTATTTAATATAAATTCACATATAGGTAAACAACTTCCTTCAAGAATACATATAATTAAATGAAACCATTCATGGCATGACAGCATACAAAACAGAAGGCAGTAAGAAATTAACATAGGTCAGTAACACAGGGAACAAAAAAAATCCATAAGATTATAAAAAGAAAAAAACAAACCTTGAGTTCTTCAAGTGTAAACCCTCTACCGGCCCTCAATTTCATGTTATACTTCAAAGTCTGACCATGAACAATTGGACGAAGAGGTCCTGTTGTTGGCCTAGGAAAGATCTTCACAGCTTTCTTTTGGCGAGCTGATAACAATAACAATATGAATCATTCAACAGTACCAAACAAGTGCTTTGGTTACAACTGGAATGTTATCAAATCAAAAGCACATATGAATGCAGCCATATTCATATCTTAATAATAAAAATAAACAAGACCAACCAGAGAAAAAAAATATATCAAAGCTTCTCACCAAGACGTCTCCTTGTTTTCCGAGCCGGTTGGTTAAACCATGTCTTGACATAGTTTTGCCAATGCTTTTTAAAGTGCCCATTAGGCACAACATTGTTATGCTTCACCATGTCTCAACTGAAAAGTCACCAAATTAGTTAAAACATAATCCTTTCTTCCAAAAACATCAGAGACTCCTTATAAAATGAGAGATACAAAAATATAGAAATACATTGGCACAGAGAGGTACATAGTCATTCATTATAATCATTAAAACTGCATAGCAAACTCATCTTACTCAACGGGATTATGATTCTCTAGTAATCTTTTCAACTAATTATAACTTCTAAGCCATCAATTAGTAAGTAAGGAATAAGAAAATGAAACCTCTGAATTTTGCAGTATTAAAAGAAACAACAGCTTAGGATAAAACGTCAATTAACCTAAGACCATCAGAAAGAGAAGGGTATTTATCTCAAACCAGGAAGTGAATGGGACGAAAACTAGGTCCAAATGTTATTTCCATAGCAACTAATTAACCAAATTCAGCATTATTTTTTAATACTCAACTTCACCAAGTAAAATATTTGTATTATTAAAACTCTATATTCCATGAACAAGGCCAGAGTTGGCTAATTAGGGTTCATGAACAAATGCTTCCTGCAGCTACCACAAATGAGAAAGCGTAACAGCCGATAACCAACCAGAATAAACACATCTAGAGATCTCAATACAAATCTGACCCATTTAAATTCTGAAACTACATAGCAGTTAAAACCGGGTCCTACTAGAAAGGCCAAAGCAAGAGTGCTATTTTTCTTTTCTCACTTTTCTAATCCTAGGGCCATTTTCTCAGTAAATAAACAAAAAGAGAGATAGCGAAGGAAGCATGAGATAGGGAAGAGAGAAAGAGAAGATCGTACGAGGCCGTTGTCAAATTGGAGCACTGCGCAGAAGAAACCCCTCTCGGCTGCAGGCAAGAAGCTAGGGTTTTCAATGTTCAGCTATATAAAGCATGACTATAACCATGTTTGGCATTATTTCCGAAAAAAATATTTTTTCAGGAAATTTTTTTTATATTTTTAATTTTTTAAAATTTTTATTTTTTGTAATAATAGATAAATAAATATTTTTTAAAAATATATTTATAAAAATTAAAAAAAATCAACAAATTAAATAAAAAATTTAAATACTTTTAGATCCTTACCCATAATTCCAAACATCAATCAAATACCTTTTTTAGATCGGGCTAGAGGTTCAAACTTTGGGTTCACATCAGTTGCTTTGTCGAATTGGTCAGTATTTCTTATAAGCCTAATAATAGAATTAAAAAAAAAGAAAATACAAAAAAAATAATTCAGATTTATTTTTTTTATTTTCTCTCATCATCCATACTAGTCGGATTGAGTAGATTTATTTCAAGTAAAACTATCACTTTTAAGTCTTGAATTTTAATAGTGTTTTATATTCAAATTCAAATTTGAGACATCTTATTAAAAAATAATAAATTTTTACTATTTCATCTTATCACTTGTTCTAAAAATTGAATTTATTAATAAATTTAGTTTATTAATATGGGTTAGAAAATGGGTATAAAAATCCTTTAGTAAACTAATATAGTCAAATATTTTTTTTACACTAATGTAGAAATTTAGGCAAATCTTCTTATGGAGCCAATGTTAATTAGATAAAAATTATAACTTAAGGATGCAAAAAAAAAAAAGAGCACTCAACAGATAAAAAAAAAAAAGATTTATCAGAAACATCTTTTTAAGATTTATATGATTCAGAATTGAATCATTGTTTTCGTAAAAAAATTATACAGTCCTTGAATTTTTACATTTATTATATTTTTCCCATGTCCAAATACTTGCATAACTTTGATATTAATGTAAAGTATCCATACAGGTTCATAACTTTGATATTAATATTTTTCCCATGTCCTTAATGGCATTTATAATAGAATTGTCGGTGACATCTTATTAGATCCGGATCCACATCCTAATGTGTTAAATTGGAGCAAGTTATAGATGCCTCCAAAAGTTAGAATATTCTTGTGGAGATTACGTAAAAACTTACTTCCTACAAGGGATTGACTTGTGTTGAGATGTATTTCTATTGATAACTATTCTACTATTTGTGGATAGTATGGTAAACATGTTTTGCATTTGTTTTTGGATTGCTGCTTAGCTATTAAGTGTTAGACTGAGTTAAATTTGGATGTCTTTAGTTTTTATGTCGATTCTTTGAAGAATTGATTTATATTGGCTATGGACATGTTGGATCCTTCTCTACTTTCTGAAATTTGTATGTTGTTATGTGCTATTTGGCAGCAACGGAATAATTGGCTTTGGTAGAAGAAATTTGTTTCAGTCTCTAATACTATTTCTTTAGTTGTTTCTTTTCTTATAGAGTAGCGAAATACTTCTAAGAAGCAGTCAATTCATCATATCTAGGCATGTTTCCAAATATGGATAAGGCCTCATACTATCAACTTACAATGTAATTTAAATGCTGCTTTGTTCCCAGAGAATAATCTAATTGGCATAGAAACAATGATAAGAAATGAACTTAGGGAGTCTGTGGTTGAGTTTTGTAAAACCACTCTTAGTAAGGCTTTATTTTTGAGAGAGGTACTTAGTTAGATAAAAGAGTATGAACTTTTGCCTATGCTTCTGGAATCTGATGCCAAAGTGGTGGTAGATGTTGTTTGTAATTCAAAACCAATTTTTTTCTGAGCTTGGGTTCATTATTCAAGATTGTATTCATTTGATGTCAACTAGTGGTATTTCATTCTTGAAATTTGTAAGAAAGGAAGTGTAATGACCGTAATTTAGGTTCGGTTAATTAATATGTTTAATTGCCACAATTATTATTATTAGAGTCTAAAATTGAGATTTAAAAATTTATAAAAGATTTTATTTTTGTTGTGGGTGATTTAATTAAAAAATTATAAAGTTGAGAAAAGTTATAAGAAAGAACTAAAATCCAAAGTTTTAAATGGATATTTGGCAAAAACAAGGAGGGGCCAAAGTGACATATTTACCATAGTATAAAAACCATTCTTCTTCCTCATTAACATCAGCCCCAAACCCTATCTTTTCCACCCAAATTCGTGCTCCCTCTTCACCCCTCCATTTTTCTACCTTCTTTCACTCAAAGGAAGCCAAAATCACCAAAAACTAAAGGAAAAATCACTTATATAGCCTAAAACCCTTTAGAAAAGAAGAAAGAGGAAG
>CATIWF010147634.1:0-46275 GCA_949630135.1 Balakata baccata | reverse complement strand
TTGTTATAAAACTGTGGATTTATTATGAATAAAATAAAAGTTCATTAATAAATATGTTCATTATCAGTAAATAATATTTTATAAATTATAGGTTCATTCATTTTAAACTGTAAATTCATTAACAATAAAATAAATGTTCATTATTTTATTCATATGTGTTCATTTATTATAAAATTATAGATTTGTTATAAATAAAGTAAATGTTTTTTAGTTTATTAATAAATGTTCATTAGTTTATCATTAAAAAGTTCAACAGCAAAAATTTATTTCATTTTTTTTATATATTTAATTTAAGAAAAAATTACTATTTACTCTATGTAATTTGACATAATACATTAGTATCTCATGAAATTTGAAAAATATACGATTTGTTCATTGTAATTTGACATAATACACTAGTACTCATTTGAAGTTTGAAAAAGAATATAATACAAGTACTCATTTGAGGTTTGAAAAAGAATATAATACACTAGTAAAAAAAAATATTTTCTTGTGTTAGGGGGTATTAGTCAAATATATCAAACTTACAAGAGGTGCAATGTAACATGTTAAAACTTCAAAGGGTAAATAATATAATTTTCAAATCTCAGGAAATACTAGTGCATTATATCAAATTACATAAGATAAATAGTATATTTTTCAAATATCAGGGGTTGCTAGTGCATTATGTCAAACTGCAGAGAATAAATAATAATTTTTCCTTAATTTAATGGATATTATATTTTTTGTTTTGATTTTTAGGTATAAATCTATTGAATTCTCTTAAAAAAAATTTAATTGTATATTTAATTTAATAAATATTATATTAGTTTCTTTAATTTATGCAGTAATAAATTAATAAACTTTTATTTTATTTCTAATGAATCTTTTTTAATAAACAAATGATGAATATTTACGAAATTGTCATTGTATATTTAATAACTATATAAATTTATTTTATTTATAAAATTATCACTACCTCTTATATATATAATAAACCATTAGTCCATAATATCACACAGGTTAGAGTATATGATATGATTTGTGAATATAACGAATTATATCAAGGACCCATGTAGCATTACAGGGTCCATTTATATGTACAAGATAATTAAAACAATTGCGAGAAGTCGTTTTAATTTTTTAAAATTTAATAGTAGTTAACAACAAGTTATTCTTCAATTTTTGTATTTTCTGTTTATCATTCTCTATTATTCTCTTATATATCATTATCTTCTCTATTTTTCTTTGTTCAACATTCAATTAGGCAAACTATCTTTTTTTGTATTTTTTTGGTGTATTTTGTCTTGATTTGTTGTTTTCCAGTGCAATTTGTATCGATTTGTTGTTATGTTTTAAGTTTTTTGAAAATGAATAAATGGATTTAGATTGTGAAAATTGGATCGTAGCTTTTTGTTCAAATATACAAAATAATAAATATTTATTTTATTGCTAATAACCATAATTTATAACAAATGAATCTTTTAACCTATAGATTTACAACAAATGAATTTATATTTAATGAATGTATCTATCTTAATAAACTAATGAACAATTACTTTATTAATGAACCTACAGTTTATAACCTATAGTTCATTGATAATGAACCTATCGCTTACAAGGAATAAAACTTTTTTAATAAACCAATGAATATTTATTTTATTCATAATGAATCCATAGTTTTATAATAAAAAAACTTGTCTCAATAACCTAATGAATCTTTACTTCATTCCTAATGAATTTAGAGTTTAAAACAAATGAACATATCTCAATAAACTAATGAACTTTTACTTTATTGCTAATAAATATAAAATTTAAAACAAAATGAACATTTGTTTCATTACTAGTGAACTTAGAGTTTAAAACAAAATGAACATATATTAATAAACTAATGAACATTTACTAATATCTAAACTAAAGTTAACGGTGTTAATTCATTAATTTGAAAAAAAAGAATGCACATTTTCAGCTCCATTTCGTATGATTATGAACTCTTGGTCTATATTGCTATATGGACCATGACATAACAATTTCCTTTATGATGTTTATAAATGGATGAATACCCTCTTATGTAGCGGAACTTTGAAAAAAAAAAATTAAAGGCAAATTATTACATTTGCAAGGTAATCTTAATGGGAGCATTTGTAAACTTGAAATGGGCATCTCCCAATTTCGTGGCCGTTGTAATTGCATGTGGTGTACAATATCCAAAAGAGATCTATTATGACTTAATTTGGATTTGGTTTCATTAATGGGTACAGTTGAGAAAAAAGCTAAACCGAGTTCCCCCCATTGCATTTTGCACAGAAAAGGTGCTTGTCTACTCAACTGGCTTTTAGCTGCCCTCCTTCTTCTCTGTCTATTTTCGGATCTCGACAGGGACCCTCCTCTCTCTCTTTCTCCATGTCTAACTATCGAGGCTACGGCTTTAACTAGGACGGCCTACTCTATACTAAGAACGGGAAGAAAATTGAAGTTTTATAAAGAAAACAAACAAGAATAACTAAAGCGGCTTTGAAGTAGATGTAGATTAATAATTGCAAGGAATGAGTTACGATTTGATATTGTCAAACGCTATGCCCTCGAACACCATTCGTTAATGTAATATTTCAAGAAAAACAGGTTAATTAATTAAAGAGCCGTTTTGCTAGTTGGACAGCTATTTCAAGAATTGCTCCCTCCCCACGGACTCTTTGTGAACAGTGATATTCTATGCTTCATTCTTGAAATTTCTGTCCCTGAAAAAGCTCAATCTACAGTTTCAGATGGAAGAATTTTCGCCTGCCTCTGATGATCAGGGAATGAATCAGAAAATGAAGCAGCCATCGGATTCGAGCAAAAGGCCATGTGTTCCATTCTTTGGTCTATTTTCTGCAGCCGATAAACTTGACTATATACTGATGTTATTAGGAAGTACTGGAGCATGCATGCATGGTGCTGCTCTTCCTGTTTTCTTTATCTTTTGCGGTCGTATGATTGGTTCTCTTGGAAATTTAGCTAAGGATCCTCACAAAATGTCTTCGCAGGTCTCTCAGGTATCACCCGTCATTGTAACTTCAGTTTACTGTAATAATTAATTAGTACCAACAACCTTTAATTATTGATCCCAAACATAAAGTGGTGCACGTACATTTTTCTTGACCTGCGCAAAGATTGTGCATTAATGTCTTTTCTTTTGCTGCAGCAAGCCTTGAATGTACTATATCTGGGCCTGGTAGTTTTTGCATCACCATAGATAGGTACGTTTGTTGAGTTCAACTGTTGAAACTCAATTAGGTATTCACCTATGTACCAAAATTTTGGCACTTGTATTAAAATAGTACAAAATATTTGTTTTGTATCAATTTAGTACCATATTTTTACAATTTTGTTTCAAAATAGTACAAAATATTTATTTTTTATCAATTTAGTACCATATTTTTACAAATTTGTTTCAAAATGGTACAAAATATTTATTTTTTATCAATTTAGTACCATATTTTTACAATTTTGTTTTAGAAGAAAGTACCTACAATATTTACTGTAAAATTTGTCTAACGTGAATACTGAAAATATACATATCCCATCACATGACACTTCAGATAAAAATATCACATATTAACAACTCATATGTCTAAAGACTAAAATATGTGACATTTTTTTTATCTGAAATGACATGTAAAGTGGTATGACACGTATATCTTCAGTGTTCATGTCAGACAAATTCTATTGTAGATATTGTAAATACTTTTTATGTGAAACAAAATTATAAAGATGTAGTACTAAATTGATACAAAATAAAGATTTGGTATCATTCTGAAATAAAATTATAAAAATATGGTTATAAATTGATACAAAATAAAATTTTGGTACAATTTTGATACAAATGCCAAAGTTTTGGTCAAAAACTACATTTGACCCCAAGAAGTTAATTTACTTGTTATCATTGTTGATATTCAATTTACAGGTGTTGCATTCTGGATGCAACTGAAGAAAGGCAGACAGCTCGTTTGCGAGTCAAGTACCTTCAGGCTGTGTTGGAAAAGGATATGAATTTTTTCGACACAGAAGCCGTGGCTTCGAACATCATATTTCACATTTCCAGTGCTGCAATATCTGTACAGGACTTGGGCTATTTCTTCATGCCATGCGATACCTTTCTCAATTTGTTGTTGGATTTGCCATTGGTTTTGCATCAGTCTGGCAATTAACACTCCTCACATTGGCTGTGGTTCCAATGGTAGCTGTTGCTGGGGGAGCTTATACCATAGTTATGTCTACCTTATCAGAAAAAGGTGAAGCTGCTTATGCAGAAGCAGGAAAGGTTGCAGAAGAGGTATAAAACTTAAAAAATTGCTTGCTTATTGGTGCTGAAAATACAAAGTTTAATTACCCAGGTCCCTTTTTTTTTGCCAATTCATTTGTTGGAGAGGACACAGCAATAGAATCATACTCTAGGTCCCTTAGAAGTGAACTTAAATTGGGGAAGAAAAGTGGGCCCGGTGTTGGATTTACTTATGGGCTTTTGTTTTGTGCTTGGGCATTGCTGCTTCGGTATGCCAGCGTACTCGTCAGGCATCACCATACAAATGGGGCAAAAACATTCACAATGATTATCAATGTCATTTTTAGTGGATTGTAAGTGAATTCAGTATGATTTTAGCAGGTATCTATCAGGTCTTATTACTGGGTTATTCATTTTATCCTGATAAAACAGGCCTTTAGTTTTCATAGTGCTCCTGGTCAAGCTACTCCAAACCTTGCTGCCATAGCTAAAGGGCGAGCTGCCGCTGCTAATATTATCAGCTTGATTGAAACAGATTCCAACCCTCGCAAAAGCTCGGAACATGGAAATGAGTTGCCAAATGTAGATGGGAAAATTGAATTGTGCAATGTTTGTTTCTCTTATCCCTCTCTACCTGGTGTGGTTTTTGAAAATCTAAGCTTTTCGGTGGATGCTGTCAAGACTTTTGCAGTGGTTGGTCCCAGTGGCTCGGGAAAGAGCACCATCATATCTATGGTTCAATGTTTCTATGAACCCAGTTCAGGTATCTAGACTTGTCTCAAAAGGTTGTTTCTGTTAGAGTCAGCAACCATTACTTGACTTTTGATGGTCAATTATTAATAACTCGTGTAGCTTATCCACCAAAATTCACAAGGTAAAATATTATTGGACGGACATGATCTTAAGACGAACAGATGGGATTGGTGCGTCAAGAACCAGGATTATTTGCCACAACTATAGCAGACAATATTATATTTGGTAAAGTAGATGCAAGTGTGTATCATGTTTTACAAGCTGCCAATGCTCATTCTTTTGTTCAACAGTTACCTGATGGCTACAATACTCGGGTTTTTCCTATCCAACCATAGCTGCCAATTAATCAAATTCATTAAATTTATCTAAGACAACCCATTTTAAGATGCTTAATGGGTTTTCTTGAATCTAGGTGGGAGAGGAACTCAGCTTTCTGGTGGGCAAAAGCAAAGAATTGCTATCGTAAGAACATTGCTGAGAAACCCAAAGATACTGCCTTCAGATGAGCCTACAAGTGCTCTTGATGCAGAATCACAGCTCATTGTACAGCGGGCTCTGGATAAAATTATGTCAAACAGAACTATGATCATCATTGCACACCGCCTTTCCACTATTTGAGATGTTGACACCATCATTGTCTTAAAAGAACGGTCAAGTTGCTCAGAGTGGGAACCATTTGGACTAGATATCTAACGGAGGAGAGTATGCAACTCTAGTGAGTCTGCAATCATCAGAGAAGGTGATGAGATCGAAATCGATTGGTAATTCAGAAGCCTCAGGCAATTCAAGCTTAAGAGAACTTTCCCACAGTCAGAACAATTGGCAGGATTTAAAGTCAATGCCAATGACAGAGATGCAGTCAAATGATGAAAGCCTGTCCTCAGCAAGAAAAGCTTCAATCTCAGAGCTAGTAAAACTAAATGCGCCTGAGAGGCCTTATGCACTGCTAGTATCGGTTGGTGCAATTCTGGTTGGCATGGAAGCTCCTCTGTTTGCCTGGGGATCACACATGTCCTCACTGCATTTTATTCACCTGATGCATCTGAAATGAAACATGAGATCACAAGGGTAGCTTTTATTTTTGTGGATTGGCTATTGTTACCATTCCTACATATCTGCTGCAGCACTACTTCTATACATTGATGGGGGAACGCCTCGCTACTCGCTTTCGCTTATCCATGTTTTCAGGTTCATTTTCCTAAGAAAATCAATGTATTGTTTTTCAATTATGTGTAGATTATTCAGAACCCATTTTCTTATATCAACTGCAGCTATCCTTTCCAATGAGATTGACTGGTTTGATTTAGATGAAAACAATACTGGTTCTCTAACATCAGCTTTAGCTGCTGATGCAACCTTAGTTCAGAGCACTCTCGCTGATCATCTCTCAACAATTGTGCAGAATTTAGCACTTACAGTGACAGCATGTGTGATTGCCTTTACCTTAAGTTGGCGCATTGCAGCTGTTGTTGCCTCCTTACCTGTGCTTGTTGGAGCTTCCATAGCCAAAGTAAGTATTTTCGAGTTTTAATTTTGTAAAAACGGAGATGTGCTGAGGTTAATTTCTTTTAGGTTGAATTTCATTCACGGTCTTTTAATTATATAAATCGTAACAACTCAGTACCTGAAAAATTATTTGTAACACGAAAGTACTCAAATTATGTAAATTGTAACAACTCAGTACCTCAAAAATTATTTGTAACACAAAAGTATCTTAATATTTATTTTGTAACTAAATAGTACTTATATATTTAACTGTTAATATCCCCAACATAAGTGTAATATGAAATATCCACATCAGATAAATTTTAATAAAAATAAAATTAGCTATAATATCAACATCAGATAAATTTCAATTTTGTTAACTGAGTATTACAATTAATTTTGTTTTTATTAAAATTTATCTAGATATTTAATATTATACTTTTGTTAGAGAGACTAAGGGAATGTTTGAAAGTGTTTTTGAGTGTTCCAAATGTATATTTTGAATTTTCTGATTTAATTTTTTATGAATTGTTTTTTTTCAAATTTGTTTCTGGAAAAAACATCTATTTATCTGTATCTACCAAAAACAGTTTTCAAAACTTAAAAAAGTTAAAAATACAAATTTTTTTTTCGGAAAGTATTTTTTTAAATACAATGCTAAACGAACTCTAATAGTTGAAGATAGAAGTACGATTTAGTTACAAAATAAAAGTTGAAATACTTTTGTGTTACAAATAATTTTTTAGATACTGAGTTGTTACAATTTACATAATTTGGATACTTTTGTGTTACAAATAATCATTTAAATATTGAGTTGTTATAATTTATATAATTTAGGTACCGTCGGTGAAATCCACTAATTTCTTTTATTTTTCAAATGTGCTGCTTGACGGATACTCTAGAGCAACTTCTGTGGCCCGAGAAGCACTGACCAATATTCGAACCGTTGCTGCATTTGGGGCTGAACAACGTGTCTCTATGCAATTTGCCTCTGAACTAAACAAACCAAACAAGCAACCTCTCTTACGTGGGCATATATCAGGTTTTGGCTATGGCGTTACACAGCTGATTGCTTTCGGTTCCTATGCACTTGGCCTTGGGTATGCTTCAGTCTTAATCACACACAAAAACTCCAATTTCTGACACATCATGAAATCTTTCATGGTTTTGATAATCACTGCATTGGCCATAGCAGAAACACTTGCTCTTACAGCAGGCACTCCGGTCGGTTTTCGGTATTCTCCATAGGAAAACAGCAATAGACCCTAACAATCCCATCTCAAAAGTGGTAACTGAAATCAAAGGTGATATAGAATTCAGGAATGTGAGTTTCAGTTATCCTGCGACGCCTCATATTACCATTTTTTGGCATTTAAATCTCAGTTCCAGCAGGCAAAAGCCTGGCAGTGGTAGGCCAAAGCGGATCAGGCAAGAGCACTGTGATTTCCCTGATACTGAGATTTTATGATCTCATTTCTGGTACAATTCTGATTGACGGGTGTGATATTGAAACCTTCAACTCGAAGTCACTGAGGCTTAAAATAGGCCTTGTTCAGCAGAAGCCTGCATTGTTCTCCACATCTATTTACGAAAACATCAAGTACGGGAAAGAAAATGTATCAGAAATCGAGGTAATGAAAGCAGCAAAAGCAGCAAATGCTTATGGATTCATCAGCAGAATGCCTGAAGGGTACCAAACCCATGTAGGTTAAAGGTGAATGCAGTTATCAGGTGGGCAGAAACAGAGTGGAAATAGCTAGAGCAATACCGAATCAATTCTACTTCTAGATGAAGCTACAAGTGCATTAGATTCAACATCAGAGAAGGTAGTTCAAGAGGCCCTTGACAAGCTTATGGAAGGAAGAACAACAATTCTAGTAGCCCACAGATTGTCAACCATTCGCAAGGCGGAGAGTATAAGCAAACCAGCTACAACAAGGCAGAGTGGCTGAAATTGGCAGCCATATGCAGCTCATAAGTAAACCAGCTAGCATTTATAAGCAATTAGTTAGCCTACAACTAGAAAAGAGTACAGGATCATAAACAGTCAATCTCCAAAAGCTGCTGAAAACAGTTTTAATTGAAATTGGCTGAGGCAACTATCTAGTTTGGATTGACAATATTCACCAAATTGCTATTCCTTGCTCTTTCAGTACAGGTTTTAGATTAGATACTTTAGTGTATAAAATAATAGTGTTGATTATTTAAGCAATGATGGAATCTCACCTATTACATCCATACAAAAGATGATAGAACTAAATTTACTGATTGTGATTAAGAAAGTTATTGAAAGGTTTGGTGGGTGTAATCCCTTCATTTATTACTTTCATAATTAAAATTTCTATTTTTTTAAAATAAAATTTAATTAAAATTAATTAATTTTAATTAATTTCTAAATTCTGATAAAGAAGCACATGGACCTACAAAACCTTAATTCCCCATGTGCTTCGTTAAGCTAATGTCATTCTTAATTCCGCAATCAGCGGGCTGGAATTACTATGTTAATTTTTGTCATTTATAAGATAAAAAAAAATGATTAAATTACTAGGACACTTATAAAGTAGTTACTTCTTTTATTTTTTTTAAATACATTATAAGCTACCTCAGATTTGGTTTAATGTATTAAAAACATCATCTTTTAATTTTGAATAAAATATTATATTAATGAACTAGAATATTTTGTTAATTAATTAAAAAAATACCAAAAATACTTTTATTTATATTTTGATAAATTTGACATTTAGTTAACTTAAAAAATGCATTTAAAAAAAGAAGAAAAAATTTGACACTTTGGTATCGAGTTGATGGTATAAATTTTTTTAAGATAAAAAGAGAAGAAAAATTTTGATATTTTGTTTAGTTTTAATAGAAAAAAAATGGAAGAGCTAGATAGTATATTAAACCAAACATAAGAAATTTTATAATGTATTTCCAAAAACTAGTATATTTAACTAAACCCTATAGTTTCCTAGTAATTTACTAAAAAAAAGATAAAATGACATGAATAAAAATATTAGCTTCATTCTTGTTTCTTTTTTTTTTTTCCAACTGCAAGTATTTTCAGTAAGTGAATTAGAATTACATACTGAAAGCAATTCTACTTGTTAAGTAAGATATTAAGAACATCAAAACACTCTTTTATAAATTTTAAGATAATTGTATATATAAAATTCGAATTCGATACTTCTAATTAAGTTGTAAGAGCCTTACAATATTTCATCCACACTGTGATTGGTTTTTTCTTTTAAATGTATAACAATTTGGACGACGGTCCATAGTTGCTATCATGTTCATAATTGAGACTATTTGTATTTTCCTGATTAGCATTTTCATTGGAAGGAAAGAACACCCAAATTTATATGATTGGGCTGCTGACATTACCATATAATAATAAGAGAAATTTACGCCTTTTTTTCAATTTTATTTTTCGTGTTTTTATTTTTATTTTCTATATTTTTATTATTATGTTTTTTTTTTCAAATATTAGATTTCAATGTGTATTTGACATATTTTTTTATTTAATTAAGATATAAAATGATTATTTTTTCACATTTTAAATATGGATTAAAAATATTAACTTACAATATCAATATTTATTTTTATGCATGTATTTATTTATTTTTAATCATTATTTAATCAATTTAATTAGAAAAAAATGTAAATTTGAATTTAATTGTCAAATTAAACCCTGGACAAACCTTAATTGTAAAAAAATATATAAATTTGTATTTAATTGACTTAATTAAAGTTATTTACTTTGCTAAACCTTGGATAGATTATTAGATAAATTTAAAGTAAACCTTAGTAAATCTTAAGTAAACTATGGATAAATCTCGAATAAATCTTAAACAAATTTAAGATACTTCTTAAGTAAACATTGTATAACTTTAATTTTCATTAATCTTCTGATAAATATTAAGTAAATTTTGGATATAATTTGAGTAACTTTAAGTAAATTTTTGATAAATATTTTGTAACTTCAATTTTCATTAATTTGTGGTAAATATTGGAAAATTTTCGGGTGAACTCTGTGTAACTATTAAGTAAAATTTGATAAATCTTTAAGTAAATATTGTGTAAATTTAACTTTTATTATTTTTTTAGTAAACATTAGATAAATATTGGGTATATATAATTTAAATAAACTTTAAGTAAATTTTTTAAAAATCTTTTGTAAATTCAATTTTCATAAATTTGTGGTAAAATTTGGATACATTTTAATAAATATTTAAGTAAACTTTGTGTAAATTCAATTTTTATTATTTTTTTAGTAAATAAAAGATAAATATTGGGTATAATTTGAGTAAACTTTAAACAAACTTTTAAAATGTTTTTTTATAAATTCAATTTTCATTAATTTGTGGTAAATATCGGATAAGCATTGTATAAACAGTGGTTTCAGTATTTTTGAAAAAAATTTTAAGAGAAGTTATTTTTACAATTATCTTTAGCTTTTTACTATTTTTATAATAATAATTATCTTTCTAATATTAATAATAATTTATATAATTGGGCCGCTAACATTACTTAATAATAATAATAATAATAATAATAGTGGAACCGAATGAGAGGTGGTCACATCCTCTTTATTCCGTTAATTATTTCATACCATAATTAAGACCTAAAAATAATGCCACCCACGTTCAAATGTGAGACTTTGTATACGAAAAATGCAGTGTTTTCTTTTTTGTACTTTTACACACACATACTTGCGGATAACCGCACCTTCAATGCTAACGCATTTCCTATCTGACCATTATTAACTTGCTGTCCAATTCTTGCCCATTGGACCCCAGTTTTTATAAAACATTCAAGAGAATTTCCCTACCAATTTGAAGGATATAATCATTTTTTTTTTTTTAAAAAAAAAAGGGGTAAGAAAAATTTGCATTCTCAACAATTCAAAAATCAAAACTCTTCCACAGTAGGAATTTGAATTCACCAAATTTTCCTTATTGTCCTCTACGGCTTGGATTACATGAAGGAAAATAAAAAAAATTCTATTGTGAGACAACTTTAATATTTTTATGTAAAACAAACATATATGAAAAAATAATTTTTTTTAGGGAGAGGTTAAAACTTTGAGCGTGTATTATACATTTAGATATTTTGTTATTTAGTATAAGTAATCTCACTTAAAATTCAAATTTAAAATTTTAAACTGGCTAATACCATTAAACTAAAATTTATTGGTTCTAATATTAAATAATTTTTCTTAAATTAGTTAATTATTTCTATGAAATTGAGAACTGTCTAAATTCTAACTTTATCCATAGATGTTGCATCTTTAATTTTCATAAATATTTATAAAGTAATAATTTAATATACAGTACTTATGTTTAGTATAAATTGTGTGATTATTTATTGTTTTTGCAATTACATGTGAAATTTTGAGTTGAAAAAGAAAAAAAATTGAAGAATGTGGGGCTTATAAGTAAAAAAATAAAACAAAAAGAGATGATAAAGAAGTGGTTAGACACATAGCTGGCAAAAGGTTGTCGAGGTCATCCAAGCTCTTCAACCGCAAATACATTTCTTTCATTTCCTTTCCTTCTTAATTTCCATATCCAGCGATTCAAAGCTTTGCTCTTAATCCCATTCTCTCTTTGTCATTTCTGCTCTTTCTCTTTGTCGAACGAATTTAGGCTTATTAGGTCTAGTTTTGAATCTCTAATTAGGGTTCTTTGATGGAGTCTGTTGGTTTCTTTGTAATTGTTGATTCTTGAGCTGGTGATTACCGGTGGTACCTCTGAAATTGTTTTCGAATTCAAAGAATCGGAGCAAAGAGACTGGTTAGGGCATTGTTGTTATTGAAGAAAACTAGTGATTAGTTGTAGTAGTAGTAGTAGTAGGTGTACGGGGGGGAAAGAGATCGGGTGGTGGAAATGAGCGCCTCTAGGTTCGTAAAGTGCGTCACCGTCGGCGACGGCGCTGTCGGTAAGACTTGCATGCTTATTTCCTACACCAGCAACACTTTCCCTACGGTACACTCACCCTACTTTCTCTTTCTCTCTTCGTGGCTCTTTATTGTTATCTTCTTCCTTGAAGATTTTTTTCTCTTAATTTATGAAAGATTTTATAAGAACCGTTCTATACTGCTTCTGAGTAAGACTGTAAAGCTTCATCTCTCAATGGCAGAGAGAAAAAATAAGTCTTTTTTTTTTTAAACGAAAAAGAACAAGTCTTTTATCTTTTTCTTTATCAACAGTACATATACTGCAGAATTAGGTTTACGTTTAATATGAATTTCAGAGTTGGGGATTTTCGATGCATCTGGTACTTAGATCAGCTGTTAGGATATTGCTTTCGTAATTCTTGCTGTTAAAGAATTCTATATGTGGCGCAGAGAGGCAATATTATTGTATTGAACCTTTGTTTTGGCACTTCGGGAGCTTATTTTGCATGGCAGGAAGTCCGGATTTTGGGGACAGATATAGTATTAACTTTTACGTTGTCCAACTGTCTTACTTAGTAAGGCAATTATACATGTATATGGTTGTTTATTAGAGAGAAATTATGTGTACCTGAGCATTATTGTCATGGCATAGTCTTAAACTTGACCAACAGAAAACATCTCGATGCTGAAAATGTTCGTCTCATCGCATGCAACTTGTAGGCTGTAGCTCACGGAGGTACAGTTGATATGGGTTGTGGCAACAAAGTTTAGAAAACTTGGGAGAAATAGAGAGAAGGAAGCCAGCTGGGGATTGGTTTTTGCCTCTTTTTATAAATATTTTATAATTTGGACTTTTAAATTTTATGCCTTGTGGCTATCTACATTGGTTACTTAGTACTTACCTTTTAATGATTTTGAGGAATAGAAATGCTTGTTGATGCTTTATCACTTATCAGGCTCTGTGATTCCAAGTCTTCTCTTTGTGGCGTAACTGCCGTTCATCATCAGTCTTTCAAAATTTTCAGTGTGTAGTTGTTCAAATGTTTGTTTGTGTTCTGGCAGTTTCTGCTATGCAATGCATTTCATGATGATTCTTATTGGTTTTGTTTGCATTTAATTTATTGGTATATCAGCTAGTCATTATTTTCCTTTTGCTGTTGTGATTGAAAACAGGACTACGTACCAACTGTTTTTGACAATTTCAGTGCAAACGTTGTTGTGGATGGGAGCACTGTCAATTTAGGGTTATGGGATACTGCCGGTAATCTTGAATTCCTTAAAAATTTTCACATCGATTTTTTACTGGGAGTTCTTTCTTGCACTGGGATTTATTCATCACGTGGGAACAGGTCAGGAGGATTACAATAGATTAAGACCTTTGAGCTATCGAGGGGCAGATGTCTTCATTCTTGCATTCTCTTTAATCAGCAAGGCCAGCTATGAAAATGTTGCCAAGAAGGTTTATCAATGGCTGTTTTTTAGGATGACAAGTTCCTGTCAAACAGTATTTTTGAATTTCTGGTTGCTTACATATATTTTTTACCGACTTTTCATTTCAGTGGATACCTGAACTGAGGCATTATGCACCTGGAGTTCCAATCATTCTTGTTGGAACAAAACTTGGTAATACTTCATCTCACCTTCTTTGTGGCATTGGCATATTTGAATTGGTATATGGAGTAGATAACATGATTCTTTTAGTTGACAACAAATCTTTTGGGAATGATGCCTAGTTGAGTGGAATAGCATAAATTTGGCACAATATATTGTCCTAGATGAGTTGGGTTTATTTGAATTTCTTACTTCAATAATCCATAGGCAGCATGCCCTAGTTCTTATAATGGATGGAATTTTACTTCTTTAGTTTGATGAGTTACCGTGACTTAATGGAAACACATGTTAGCAATGTTTCAATCTAGAAGGTTTTCAAAATATAGCATTTGCGTGCTCTACTCCTATATATGCTTTGTGGATGGTTGTAGAATTTATCATTACAAGTATTGATGACTTTCTTGTAGCTAGTCCCATTGGAGCTCAATACCCCTGTGGATGGTGATTTAAAGCTTTATTCTTTGAGGAATGATTTGCCCTCATCTAATTAATATGTGGCTTTCTTGAATCAATTTTTGGCACCAATTATTCATTATATTGTTGTATTTTCTACTTCACATCATTTTGATGCAGTTGATTTTGCAAATGAGGGAATCATTTTCTCTCCTGTCTGCTCAAGTTAATCTTTCCTTTTCCAGATCTTCGGGAGGATAAACAGTTTTTCATTGACCATCCTGGTGCAGTGCCCATCACTACTGCACAGGTAAATATCATGTGCTCCCTCATTCTTCATCCTCCTCTCATCATCTTCTTAATAATTTATTTTTCTTGCTTTTTGTCTTACCTGAAGGGAGAGGAACTGAGGAAACTGATTGGAGCTCCTGCCTACATTGAATGTAGCTCAAAAACACAGCAGGTCTGTATATTCCTCCTTTTCATCTTAATGTACCAATAACAACCATGTCTTCATTGCTTATTGGTGGAATGCATACCGTTTCTTTAATTGCAGAATGTGAAGGCAGTTTTTGATGCAGCCATCAAGGTGGTTCTCCAGCCACCAAAGCAAAAGAAGAAGAAGAAAAAGGGGCAAAAGGCCTGCTCCATATTGTGATGATCTAGGAATACTTAGGTTTGAAAGAGAAAATATGTCATACTGCAGTCATTTATCAGTGTTACATTCTCAATTTCATGCCCTCATGAGTAAGCACACGACATATTGCTGTATAGTATTGACCGACATTCTAGGGAGTTTCTGTGAAAACTTCAGACTGTGTCTTTGGAATCTCATGATCAGTTAATTGTACTACATTTGTTGTTCGAACATGAATATTTGCTCGCTTTTCAAGTCTTAATTTGTTTTATGTATTAGCCATATTTGTGGGAGGCTTTGTATTATTAGATGTAGATCACATTTCCGGACATAAATGTGGTCATATGGATATTTCAAATCAGACCAGCCATCTCTTATGCAGATGTCCATAGATTGGTTTAGGTTGCAAATTTGTATGGCAGTGCTAAAGTGAAAAGTCTTTTCAGGGTGCTAGTCAATTTGTTTTAAAAATGCTTCATCTGTGCTTTCATTGTTGTGTAGTGTTTCAATTGTTTAACAAATATTCAAAATACTATGGCGATGTATCCACATGGTTTAGGGTTTATTTTTCCCTTCATAGTGACTAGTTAAAGTTTTGAATTTTGCATTTAAATCTATTTTTGAACTTTTATATATCATAATAATCTGTATTTATATCATAAGTGAGTTGGAGACGACTTTTTCAAACGCATAGAATGAACTTGGGGTGAGATTTGTATTTACTGAAAATTGTGCCACCGTCAGCAGAAAATTAATTCATGAATAGATCTTTGGCATATTGTACCAGAAATGAATGCGATTTGGTTTTTCTCAAAGTCAGAAGTTGATGTGTGACATGCATCAATTGCTCAAAAATAATTTGGATTTAGGTTAAGAGCGACAGATTAAACAACTCGAACGTTCAAACTAAGGAATTTCACCCAATAGATTCGAGATTCAAACAATCAGAATGAAACCAACGATTAGTCAGACCAAAACATAATTAATAATCAATTAATTTCATTCCTTTTAAATCCACACCCACCCACTACTCTCCATCCTGGTACAAATTAATGAATTCCAACGAGATGAAAGTAGTTGATGGATTAACAGATAAAAAATTAGGTACCATCTATTAGAGACGCCATCATCACAATTTAGAAACGTAACTTTCAATTTTCTGCTAACAATAAAGTATCTTGGATAACTTATAATTCTATTTACTGTACAAAGAAATAAAATTCAAAGATAAACTCTGGACATTGACCTCCATTAAAAATGAACAGCAGACTATATATATATACACAATTTACTAGTATTATTCTTATAAACTAGTCTTAATAGGTGTTCTAACTCTGGATGTGACGTCCATATTTTAGTAAGATGTTGGGTAGGATTAGATAAAAACTGAGAATACAAATTGTCAAACATTCAAAAATAATCGAAGTCCGTGTCCGCCTGTCCATCTTTTTATTTTTTTTAAGAAAAATTTTCACATGTTTTATCATATGGGGCTTCTGTTCCTGTTGTTCTTCGATTTATTTATGTGCTTTGCCTGTCTTTTACTGTAATTTTCTGTTGAAAATCATGTTCCCGGTGGTTCTGAATTGCTAATAATATTTAAGAAACAGCCAAACAGGTCTTCTGTGGCATTCTATAGAGTCAAACTTTCCAAGCTATATAATATCACCAGGAAGGAAGTACTGACCGATGCACAGCCAGATGAAGGTATAGCTGAAAAGCCCGAAATCGTCCTGATAGCTTTCCTTTCAAATTCTTGTTGAATTGATTCCAATGATCTAGTACTTAATGATTTTCTTTATGGGTTAAGCTTTTGCAGGCAATTTAATGACAAAAGCAGATTTTTGTTGGAGAGGATCAATGAAAAAGGTTTGATTCTTTATTTCTATAGTTAGCTCGGAAAAGTCCTAACTTTTGCCATTTTTATAGTTTTTGGGTTTAATTTCAAGATCATCATCTTATGTTCAGAAAATTTTGAGGGTGATGAAGCATTGTCCAGCCATGGCAGTAGTTGTAGAAACAAATAGGAAGAACTCTTTAAGGTGAGTTGAGTTGAAGACTTTTCAATTTAGTAAATGAAGTTAAAAAAAAAAAAAATTTGCTATGTATTTATGCGCAGAAATTCTTTCAGGAACCAGCTATCGCTAGCGAGATACGCTGTTGATCAATCACCAGAAGTAATCGTTCTTCAGGCTCTCCGTGAAGGGAAGAAGATGATCTTTAAAAGGAATTCAATTCGACGAGGTCTGAATTATATCTGCTGGGTGTTTGTCTATAGTTCTTAACGTAACTTTTCTAACTTCGATCAGCTTTTTCTTTCAGGCTTCAGGTTAAATTCTGGGCCAAAGTTCTTCGTTGATGAAGACTGTACTTGTTTAAGAAAAGCTGATATACCTGCCTCCGGTGAAAACATAAGCTCTGAAGATGATTTAGCATTTGATCACGCTAGCTTTAAGGATGAAAATGGATATGAGGGGAAAGTTAGACTGAAATCGATTTCTGTAATCAGAAGAGAGCAGCCAGAATCAAATCTTGGTTGGCCCCTTCTTCGAAGAAACACTCGTCTCCTCCGCGATGCTTCGAGAAGGTCTAAGGCAAGAAGTATGTCCCTTATAGAATGGGTGATGAGTCTACCTAGTCGATCATCTGAAACAAAAATCCAAAACCAAATTGATTCAGATTTAGATGAAGTTAGTATATCTTTTGATGGCAAAACAGAAGGTTCTACTTCTGCTGTCCTAACGTTCCATTCCTGTGAAAATGAATCAGTCGAGAGAAGCAGCAATACAGGATATGAAGAGTCAGGTCTTATGAACTGTTGTGAAAGTGAATCAGTTGATGAAATCCCTTCAAGTTCTTCTTCTGCGCTTACAGACCAATCGACACAGTTGCGACCAGGTTGGCCCCTCCTCCGCATAAGGACTTCTGCATTTGGAGAATCTGTGGAAGAATCTGAGGCCAACAATCAGTCGACACAAGCAACTCCTAAATCCCAATCCGATTTCCCTCTCGAAGAACTTATCTATTCATCTGCGCCAAAAATGCTACCGAAGAAGGTGGAGATTGTCCTCAAATTGAAGTCATCCGGCTGCAAGCAGTTCACCTACAAGGAGCTTAAAAGAGCAACTCATAAATTCTCCTCTGGTTTAATTCCGTCTCCCTCTTTCTTGGCATTGGCTTTGAAGTTTTAGTTTTGCTCAATACTGCTCTCACTTGTATGATGAAGTTTTCTTAATGTAAGTTTAACTTCCTGACAGAAAATTTGATTGGAGAGGGAGGGTGTAGCAATGTATACAAAGGATGTCTTCGTTGGGGCAAGCTTGTTGCAGTGAAGATTCTAAAACCTTATAAGGAAGCTTGGAATGATTTCTTCTTAGAAGTTGATATTATGTGTTCCTTAAAGCACAAGCACATTACCCATCTGATAGGTGCATGCCTCGAAAATAATCATCTAATTTTGGTCTATGATTTCATGCCCAAAGGAAGCTTAGAGGAAATTTTACAAGGTGATTTTTCTTTAACTATTGGCGTTGCTTCCTTAACAAATATAACCAATGCACTTATAAATTGTAACATCAATATTATGACTCAGGTAACCATGAGAAGTCTATATTGCCATGGAAAGTGAGATTCAAACTGGCTATTGCGATTGCTGAGGCTTTAAATTACCTGCACAATGAATGTTCTCGCCCTGTCATTCACAGGGATGTGAAGTCCTCTAACATTCTCCTTTCCGACGACTTTCAGCCACAGGTACGTATCTCTAGTCAAATTTATTGCATTTGAAAACATTGATCAAAGTCCCATAAAAAACTGCACAAACATTAAACGGGCAAGAACAGTCTCTTGACGATGCTCTTATTACCATTTATGCAGTTATCCGATTTCGGGCTTGCCATGTGGGGAACTGCAGATTCAACTTATACAATGTGCAGTGATATTGTTGGAACTTTTGGGTATATAGCTCCAGAATATTTCATGCATGGAAGGGTCAGTGACAAAATTGATATATACTCCTTTGGGGTAGTCCTCCTTGAATTATTAACTGGGAATAAGCCAATAAGTTCCACGGGTCCTAAAGGACAGGAAAGTCTACTTAAGTGGGTAAGCATTTTCCACTGCATTCTTTCACTGTTTAATGATGGGAGTGAATTGTGGTAATGTTGTTAATTTTGTTATTCAGTGAGAAGCCTTAGATTAACAGCAGATTTATACTAATTCAGGCAATGCCATTAATAGAGAGTGGGAAACTGGAAACATTGCTGGATCCAAAATTAGATGGGGAATTTGACATTGTTGAAATGCAAAGAATGGTTCTTGCAACAACACTCTGCATCAAACAGTCACTTAGATTACGTCCAAAAGCAAGCCAGGTACTACAATGTGAATTTTATAGTTAAATTATTTTGATGAATATTGAAGTTGAAACCTGATATTTAGGTTCAAGCTAACAAGTCAGGTTTTCTACTCTCTGGTCTAGATATTGAAGCTGTTAACGGGGGAGAAAGAAGTAAGAAAATGGATGAATGACTACATTAATGATCTAATAGAGATGAGTAATGAGGAATTTGATGACCTTTCTCCAGTAGAATTTGCTGACAGGCAGAGCTCAGATTCTTCATTTCCGGTTGTGAATGACAATGATTCATCTCTTAGTAGCAGGGACGAATCATTAAGCAGTGTAGAACAAAAATATCATTTAATGTTGAAGGATTACATGAAAGTAGAACAAGAGGATTAAACAACGTTACAGAATTTGGTTTGATGTTGCTGAATTTTCTCTCTTCCTCGCAAAAAGCTGAAGCATGGATTCATTTATTGTGATTTAAACAAGAATTTTGGCTGTATATACCAATCTTCATCAAGTGACTACAGATGCTGCAAAAATTCATTTAGTTGGTCTCTGGCCTACAGACTCGGTCAAGTGTTTCTTACAATTGTGCTGTACCAACACGATGATCGTACGTTGAGTGTTAATATTGTATTTAATTAGATCAATAAGAAGGACCAGATCACAAAGTTTTGAACAAAGTATTGCCATTGCTGGGTCCAGCAACATCTGCTATTACAAGTTGGCAATTACGATCAAAACTCCATCGTTGAACAAGTAACCAATCCTCGAGCAAGATACTCAAGTTTGATAGTTTGTAGTTTGTACTTCACAAAAATACTTCAACTGCTAAATTGAGAAAAAACGATGAAGAATTGCGTTAAAAAAAATAGATATTATCAAAATTTTTGCTGTACAGAAATTTCTTACTCATCCTAACAATCTCCAGTTTGGTGCACTGTAAAATTTCTTGATAATGAAAAGCGGTTGCCATCAAAATGGAACTGTATAGGGTAGAGCGTAGACACCAGCCTCATGCAGGTAGCGAGCAGCAGGACACAAACTAGGACTTGCATCGCATGATTCACCATGGTAAGATAATTTAAATCTTTTGTTTCCATGACTTTCTTGCTTGTTTTGGTCAAAAAGCCAATCTTGATCGTCAAAATTGTCTCGATCAAACTCAAGAGATGGAGGAATCCAATCCTCAATCAAAGCTTTGTACAGTGATTCTACAGTCTGTTCCCTTTTCTCACGTGACAACTTCCCACAATCAGTTCTGGCATGCGCCCGACACGAATTTTCTTTCACTTCCAAATCCGCAACATAAGTCTGTTTAATGGCTCCAGAACCAGGTTCCCAGATTCCTGTTTTGAAGTTTACAGGGCTACCTTCCCGGTGACCAGGTGCAATGGAAATATCGTTGTACTGTGGAAGAGATTTTGCATTTCCATTATCAGAACACAACCTCTCTCCACTAATTGATGTACTGGGCTCTCTATGCCTTTGAGGCGGGAGCCGAATGCGAAGGATATTCCCTGCTTGGTGATTAGAGATATTCAAAGATTACAAACATTTTGGAACTCATTTAAACACGAGTTTTAATTGCATAAAAAGCAGACTCACCACGAGTTTTGGTAATATATCCTGTGTCTTCATCTCCTTTTCTCTTGTTGCTGCTACTGTCAGGTGAATGACATAGGCTCTGGGAACAAACAGGCTGATCGTGTTCCTCAGTCAAGCAACTCCTTTCAGCTTCATCCTCTTGCCCTTTCGGAAGAGGACTTCTCCCCGGCTGGTTATATCTATCCACCACATAACGGAGTTCCTTTATTTTTTTGCCATTCTCCGTCTTCTTCTCTTTCTTCACTTTCCTTTCCCTCTTATCCTTCCTTCTCTTTCTATCAAGTTCAGTTATGGTATTCTCCCGGTCCCTCTGAAGCTTTTGTATACCAAAATAACAATTTCAGAATAGAGGGCCAGGAAGATCAAAGAATATGAATAACCAAACCAATGAAACCAGGGAATCGTCGGAGCAACATGACAATCACTGGCAATTTATCCCTATAAAAGATAGGGTCCAATGAGATGCCTATATGCATATTCACAAGCTAAGACCAGCTGTTGCTTTGCCACAATGGGACTTTCTAAATGCCAACCGTGTCTCAAATTTCTAACAAAACAAAAACCTGCTCCTCCAACATCTTAAGAGTTGTAAATTTACAGAAAAAAATTTTCCAGTAAGCATGTTTCATCAAATCCTGCCTTGAACAGGTTATGTTATCCATTTACTAGGAAACAGTCTTTAAAAAAATCAGCTTTAAAAAGAGTTAACGAAAAATCAGATTTCACTATCCTTGAAAGATTAAAAAGTTGCAACAGAGAAAATCTTGCAACAATCATTGAAATATGTACCATAACAAAATTTTAATTCAATTAACTAAATTGAAACACAAACTTTGAGACAACAAGAAAACCTAATAAGATTGAAACAATTGACCCTTATGAAAAAGCTGCTCTTATAATCGGGATAAATATACTCTAAACACCAAACAAGTACGGCAACCGAAATATGTCTTAAAATGCACATCGGCACTATATACTCCGCTATTTATCATAGAATGAAATTCCTGACTATTTATTATTTGGATTACAAGTAATAAGCACGATTATCCGTTTCATTAAGTAAAAATTTCAATCAATAGTATCCTTACAAATATCGACACATCGACCCTCGCAAAAAACATGGGTTCTTCGTTCTTACGATCATGACTAAAATTACAAATTAAATTTACAACAAAGCAGTTGAGCATAACGCAAGACAGACTTGCTCAACGAACCTTAATCAATTCTTTCACGGCCCCACCACGCACTCCGTTCCTGAGGTACCCCGGAGGCGGGTAAGGATAGCACCGTGACATTGCTCGATCCCTTCTGTGACCGACTCTGAATGTAATCCTTCGAAGGATTGAATTGTTAGGGTTCTTGTAGAACTTAGAATATTTGATTAAAGGATTGGATGCCTAATTTTCTAATAAGAATCTGACTGCTAGGGTTTTTTTTTTTTTTTTTGTTCGCCCCTCTTTACTAATGAAGTAATGATAAATTGTGGCAAAGCCTCTCTATGGGTAGGCAATATATAGAGCAGGCACGTCAAAATTTAACCTAAGTTGGCCAGCTTTTTTTTTTTTTAATTTCGTTTATTGATGAGCTGGCTGAGGGCTAAGGTCGGTGACCTTTCTTTGCCGTCAGTGCCCTTGCATATTTTAAAGGGCCCCTCGGTATTTAGGTGAATTAAACCACTGAGCGAGTAAAATTTAACCAAATTAATTTCAATTCTATTTAATCGATTCAATTATTTTTGTTATCGATTATTTTATTTTGATTATATGTATATTGATTGAATTAGTTTAGTTCAATTCGATTTAAAAGTTATAAAACCAAAAAAATCAAATCGACGTATATTAAATATATTATATATATAATTTATTATATATTAAAATATATAATTATATATTATAATATATAATATTTCTATATCATATGTTATTTAATTATATTATACTATAAATTAATTGAATAGAATTAATTTTTTTAATTCGGTTAGAGTCAATTTATAAATTTTTAATAATTCGGTTTTAAATCGAACTAGATGATTGCACACTCATAACTGTCTATTTTGTAACAATTTAATATTTAAAGTACTATTTGTAACAAAATATTTCTTAAATTTTAATTTTGTAGTATAAAAGTATATGTCATCTAAATTTATTAAATTATTCAATGAAATGTTGATATGAACTTTCCATATCAGTAAATAATTTTTACGTACAAATGTCAAATGTATAAAATAGATCCAGCATAAAATTTTTACTATTTAATATAATATTTGATTAGATTTGTTTCAAGAAAAGTGTAAGAAAGTGATGCGAAATGTAAAAATTTTTTGTAGAACCAATTTTATACATGTATTATTTACACGTAAATTTTTTTTTATATATAGAAAGTTCACGTCAATATTCTGTTAAATAGTTTAACAAATTTTGATAGCAGATATATTTATGCTACAAAATTAAAATTTAAGAGATGTTCTGTTACAAATAATAATTTAGGTACTAAATTGTTACGAGTTAAATAATTGGAATACCATTAATGTAATTTACCTTGAATATTTCGATAAGAATAATACTCTAATTAAATGCAATTAGAATAACTTTTTATTTCACTTTTTATTTATATTTTAGACTTTTTTTAAAACAATAGACTTTAAAATCCATAAATTTCATAAAAATTAAGAATTTTAATTCATATATTGTAAAATTCATAAATTCTAATAATTTTATTGTTTGATTTGATTATAAAATATATGGATTTATGATGTAATTTCTTTTATAATCATATTTAGTTCAATAATTATAATTCATGAATTTAACAATTAATTTATAATTCTACCATTTATTAAATATTGAGAAATTATTATTAATTAAGTATACATAATTAATTTCACCACATATTTACAAATTTTAAAAATAACATTGAATTAAAACGATAGATTATTATATGTTTTAATACTAAATGATATTGGTATAAACTAAGAATAATTTTTTATAAATAATTTAACATTTATAAACACTATCTTATGTAAAATAATAATAATATTTGAAATAAAAAAACATGATTTTTGCTTTTTTTTTTAGGATTAACAGAATTTTTAAATATTATTAATTTATTAGACACAATATTATAATAACAAAAATTAATAATAATCTCTATTAATAAAAAATGAAGAATTTTGGATTTTTCACTTAAGTGGGAAATCAAATCCCTAAAAAATAAAAAAAATTTGGTAGATGAATAATTTTTCAAAATCTATTGATTTGAATTTTTTTTAAATAGCTAAATAATATATTTGACATATATCTGTTGATTGTTCAAAATCTTTCAATCCAAATATAGATTTATATTTGGAAGTTTTATATTATCTAAAGTCTTTTAAGTCAAATTCCTTATTTATATAGTGAGAAGTTCTTAAATAGATTATATTTATCACATTATTTGTAAATCAATTCAATCATATAATGACATGTATTTAATTATTTTTATTTTTACTGATTGATATATGTGATTGAGTTGGAATCTAAGAAACTCGATTTACCTAATAATTTCTCCTTATATAATTTTGAAAAGTGATATGCTCTCTCATCGAACTTAGAACATCTCTAATAGGCTATTTATTGGAATTATATTCTTTATTTTAGAAAATCATTTCATAAAAAGTGTCTAATATATTTTTTATTGTTAAAATTTATAATAAATATGCTATTTAAAATAAAAATTACTATTATCGAATAAACTCTTTATTTGAGTTATATTTTTATTTTAAAAGTTATTACATAAAGGGTCTTTCAACTTTTTACCTTTAAAATTTATAGAAGATTGTAAGTTTTGTTTCATTTTATATTTCAATCATAATTAATGCATAGCAGTTTTTTATAAATAATTTTTTTATTGGTGCATTTTTAAAAAATATTTTTCTATTTTTTTATAATAAAAATAATTTATTTTTTTCTTTTAATAAAATATTAATTTGTACTAAATAAAATAAAATGAAGAGTAAAATATAAAAAAAAATTTATACTTTCTATATTTAAAAAATGCTTTAAAATATTCTTTATTGTAAAGATGCTATTTAAAATGATAAAAAAATATTGTAAAAAAATAAAGAGGATTGTTGGAGATCTTGTCAATATTTTATTAATTTTTTGCTCCATTTTTAATAAAGTTGTATTAATTAAAAATTTATATTAATTTGAAAAAAGTTAAATTAATAAAAAATTTAAAATATAGAGTTAAATATAGAGTATTATTGGAATGTATAGAATTTTTGAGACAAATTAAAATAAATAGTTAAACTTTTTATAATATAATAGAGATTGATTTAGTTGTTATTTAATATCAATTATTTGATTAAGAAAAAACTATATAATTTTCAGTTTATTTGAATTTTATATTTAAATTATGATTTATTATTATTTTCACATCTATAGAAATCTGAAATTAAAAAAATTCATTTGTATCATATTTGTAGTTTATTTTAAATGATTATTGTTAGATTATATTTTTATATTTTATTTAGTATTTTTTTTTATTAAATTTTTTAGTTTTTGAAATCAGAAATCAATTTTCTAGTAAAATAATCATAAATCATTTTTAATTATTTTATATGATATATTTATTTAAAATATCCTTTGATACCTTAAGTAGTATGAATTATATTAAAAAAAATATTACTTTAATCATATAATTTAATTTTTTAGTGATTCAATATTTATAAAACAAAAAATTATAAATTTGTAAATAATTTTTTTAAGTTTATAACTATTCAATGTGTCTTTTCATAGATAAATATCAACTACTATCTTTTAATAAATTTATAATAAATGTAATACTATATTATAATAAATTAAAATTTAAAAAAATCAAAAAATTATAAAATTTGCGATTTCAAATTTATATTATGGAATTTAATTTTATTTGTTACCCCTCCAAAGCCCTAGTTAATTTAATTAAACCCCTCCAAAGCCCTAGTCAATTATAAACCTGTAACCGAACACATCTGTTTCTTCTTCAAAATCAGCCTAAACACTTCCAGAAGCAGAGGGTGTGAAGAGCAAATTTTGATTTGGTCACCATGAGAAGAGGACTGGCCTCCTTGACCCGAACAATTGCGGCCTCAGGCGCTTGCGCGGGCTCCACGGGTCTGCACCGGGGGGTTCAATCTGCAATGATGAGCACGTGCTCTAGTCCGAATTTAACCCGGAGAATCGCCGATCGTCTTGGAATATCAAACACTTCTGTCGCGCACGGTGTTGCTGGGTCCATGTTCTGCTCTGCTGTAGCGTCCTCCCTGGGACAAGAGGTCTTCGCCAAGGAGCCACCTCCTGCAGAGATGTTTCTCCCCAAGGATGTCGTTCTCTACCAGTACGAAGCTTGCCCTTTCTGCAACAAGGTTAAAGGTATTTGTTCATTATCAACTTTCGTTCTTTCTGTTTGATTGTTGAAAAGGAAAGTTTTTTTTTTCTAAAGAAAAAATAAATATTAGGAAATTTGCTCTGTTGTATTACTTTCTTAGCGAAATGAAGTGTGAGCCGCCGTAATTGCTGTCAAATAATTGGGAAGGAAGAAGACCAGGTTAATTTTGATATCGAATTTAGAAAATTATTTTTACTAAATTGATTGTGTGTTCAGAAATGGAGTTCTTTCCCATCAGCTTATGAATTTCTTTTGCTGTATCCTGAGGTTGTTGGATTAGTTTGATAATATATTTTATTAGTCAGATTCATCCAGGAAAGTGTAATATTTAGATGAAGTTAAACTGAGTATGTCATTCAATGAAAATTTTATGGTGAAACAATGTCGTGCAACAATGTTTTGCAAAATGTTCTCTTTTTTTTCTTTGGTGAATCTAATTGGAAAGGCCAAGCTTTATTTTTGATCATGTAATTATTATCAGCCTATTTAAAAGCTTTTATCTTTCACTGTTTTCTATTGAAACCCATAGCAGGGATTGGGTCTTTTTTTTTTCAACACAAGACTATATTTATTTGTGTTTTAGATCTTCTTATAGCTTTTACTTACCTGAATCTTACGAGAGTAATTTTTTTACCCTGTTTTTTGTTTCTCTGCCTCAGCATTCTTGGATTTTTACAATATTCCATACAAGGTGGTGGAGGTCAATCCTATCAGTAAAAAAGAGATTAAGTGGTCCGCTTACAAGAAGGTCCCAATACTAACAGTTGACGGAGAACAAATGGTTGATTCTTCAGGTTTTTGGCCATTCGCTCATATTTTGTTTTTCCTTCAAATTTTGGTGGCTCGACAGCTGGTTTTTACGATATAAAGACAATGATAGTCAATTTTATGTTATATCTTTTGCATTTTTTCTTGAAAATTTACTTGTTTTATCACACAGACATAATTGACAAGTTGTTTCAAAGGATTCATCCCAACAAATCTATCCCAAATGGTGACGAAGAAAGCAAATGGCGCAGGTATGGTTGCACATCTTGCATTTTGATTGCAGTATTTTGAAGTTCTCACAAATTAATATCTTCATATAAATCAGTCTTTTGCTTGTTGTCAATGATCTAACTGGAAAACCATCCATTTCTACTTGTGTAAATTGTTTCCTGCCCTTTTTCCAAATTTTGTAGTCTTACTGCATTTTTTCCCTTTGTTGTTAATGCTTTGTTTAGTCAGTAAATAGTCTGTTGACTGATGAAGCCAGCATTCTCAAAATAGGTGGGTGGACAATCACTTGGTGCATGTTTTATCACCAAACATTTACCGAAGTGCTTCTGAGGCTCTTGAATCCTTTGACTACATCACCACCCATGGTAAGACTAGATCAATTACATGATGTTCTTTTACTGAGTTAAATGTGCTTTTTTTATCTTTCCACTTCTATTTAGTTTATAGAGCAATGTTTTAACTTACAAATTTATTATTATTTTTTTTTAAGTTCCTGAAATATGCCTGTGTGCTTGTATTTATCTGTTCATCCATGGGAAATCTTTTACTTTGGACCTTTATTATAAATCAAATGTATTTCCGAACCATCTTGATCTGTGTGACACTCCCTGTAAATCAGGTAATTTCAGCTTCACAGAGAGGTTAGTTGCTAAGTATGCTGGAGCTGCAGCAATGTACTTTGTCTCGAAGAAATTGAAGAAGAAGCATAACATCAGTGATGAACGTGCAGCCTTGTATGATGCTGCAGAAACATGGGTGGATGCTTTGAAGGGTCGTGAATATCTAGGTTTGTATTTAGCTGATAAAACTTGAGAAGTACCTTTGCTAATGACTACTAATGCAAGCAACGAATATCCTCTTACTAGGTGACGCAAAACCGAATTTAGCTGATCTAGCCGTTTTTGGTGTTCTGAGGCCCATTCGATATCTGAAATCTGGTAAAGACATGGTGGAGCATACACGCATTGGTGACTGGTACTCTCGGATGGAAAGCGAAGTGGGAGAACCTACCAGAATCAAGGCATGAATTAGTGTGAATATTTTGTTGGTAGAGTTAAAAATTGCAGACTGATTCAGCCTCGAGGTATATGGAATTTTATTTAGATGAACCATCTATAGAATTTCAATGACTAAATAATAAAAAGAATGAGTAATGTGTTTGGAAAGAAACTGTAATTCTTGAGCCTAGTTATGCTTCATTGACAGAAGTATTGGCTTAAATCATGTGTATTATTGTATCACATCAGCATTTGAATAAATTAATTGCAATTTATTGGTATTTATTACGTTTTGATAATGAGATACTGTCCTATAAACATTTGCTAGACTCTCAAGATTAGTTGTCTGCAATTTGAAAGATTGAAACAATTGTATTAAAAGGGGACAAAAAGGGAAAAAAACAAAGATTCAATTCTGTTGATGTATGACTGAGATTCGTACTTAAATCTTTCTCCTCCATAGTGGGTGAAGAGTCCAATTTGCTATTAATGCTACTTCTGCATATGCTTTTTACAGCCACTCCTTTCCTTTTAGATAACTGTAAAGCTGCGTGTGTAAAAGCATGCGCTAATTACCAACGCACTCTCCTACTCAAAGGTTAAACACGATCTTTCTGATCTTATCCTTGATCATGTTTTCCTTCTCTTATTCTTCACGAAGGAGCTTGTTTTGTACACTGAATGGAGCAGAAGAGATAGCTTCACAAGGGTGAGACGAGTTTGTTCAACCAAATCACAAGCTTCTCGCACGTATCAATGAATTTTGCTTTTACAGAATACCGTGAGGAGAAAAATCCGAAAGAAACGGTATGCACTTCAGCAAAAGGAACAAATTTCTCATGATTTTGATAAATGCAATATTTGCATTTTAGTACGTGTTTTTTTCTGAAAAATTTTTCAGTAGTAAAAAAGTCAAAGAGCATGCAAAAAAGTAATTAAATCTACCGGTTTTCCAGTGCATCACGTGGCTTTTAGAAGAGAAACGTATACCAAAATTTTCATACTCCGGCAATAAAATTATAAAAAAATGTTGTCGTTTTCGACTGAACCGCTGCGTACCATGGCAGCGGTCATTAAAGACAAAAAAAGAAATCTTCAGCATTTTCCTATCAGATTCCTCTCTATAAAACCACTCTTTCTCCTCTGCCACAATCTGTGTCACAAAATCTGCGTTTGTACGTTGTCGTATAACCCCACCCTCTCTTTCTTCTCATTAATGCAATTTTGGTCTTTGAATCCTTTTTCGCATTTCTTTACCAACTCCCTCACTTTTCTTTTTACTTTTCCTTAATTTTTTTGTTGGGGTTTTACGATTTTTTAATCAATAATAATCTGTGTAAATTCTGAAGCAAATATTAAAAAATAATCATCAGGCATAAAAATATGATATCAGCAAATATTTTTTTATCTTTTATATAATTGTCCTTTCTCTTTCTTATATATTGGTTGTTTAGGATTATTATTGAATATTAAAAAATAAATTTAAATTTTTTTTAATTTAATTAATTGATTTTTTTAATTTTTTATAAATTATTTTTTCTAAATCTGTTCATGAAAAAAATATTTATTTATCTATTTTTAATAAAATCAATTTTTAAAATTTTAAAAAAATTAAAAATACCAAAAAATACTATTTCGAAATTTAAACTGTTTGTAAGTGAGTTTGGAATTCGGAAATTTTCCGAAGAGCAGCTTATTGTCATATCACCATCTCAATTTTTTTGGGTTTTCCATTTTTAGGTATTTTGTTTTGTTAGTTTTCCCACTCTTCTCTGCCACCTATATAACCACATTAATGGACTCTTTATTGTCTAAAGCAGCAAAGAAGGCAAAAGTCCATGCTTTCAAGAATTTAGAAAGAGAGAGTTTGTGTTTCTTAGAGAAAGATAAGGTCCTGTATGCATCTCTTCTGATATAAAATCACGATACCCTCTACTTTTAAACCTGAAAAATGAGAAATTTGTTGGTTAATTAGTTTCTTCTGGATTTGTAGCTTCAGCCGCCATGGCTATTCAAGCACAATTTCAACCAGAGTATTATGGTATTCCCCTCTATGGTTTGCAGGATTCGATGGTCAATAACAATCCTGTTTTTGGGTTTGAAGCCGCTTATTGCTTTCCTTATCAACAACCTCTCTTTCAGCAACACCAGACATGGGCTTCTTCCTCTTCTTCTTCATCATCATCATCAAGAACTTTTGATAGTTTTCTTCCTCAATACTTAGATGCTCATCATCTTCACATGCAAAGGCAGGAGGTTAACTCCATCCTTCAATTACAGGTGAATAAAATATCCATATTTGGGCTTTACAGTCTGTTCCGAATTGATTTTCCAATATTAATTTTTCTTGATGATGTGCAGAATGATAAGCTGAAATCTGCTTTGCAAGAGCAAAGAAGGCAACAACTGACGAACGTGCTACAGAGTGTGGAATCTAAGGCAATTTCTTTAATGAAGCAGAAAGAAGAAGACTTAGCACAAGCAACCAACAAAACCATCGAGCTTGAAGCTTGCTTAAGAAAAGCACAAATAGAACGGGAATGTTGGGAAGGATTAGCCAAAGAAAAGGAAGCAATGGCTGCAAATTTGAGCAACAAGCTTGAACAAGTCAGAGAGAGATTGTTGCTGAGCAGTGATAGAGGCCAAGATATAGAATCCATTATCTACTGCGGTTCAGGCCAGAGAAAAGAAGAAGAAGAAGAACCCAAAAAGCTAATCTGTAGAGGGTGTAATTCTAGGCTATCGTGCTTTATGTTTCTACCATGTAGACATCTTTGCTCGTGCAAATCTTGTGAAGCTTTTTTCATCTCTTGTCCTGTCTGTGAATCTTTTAAGGAAGGAACCATCGAGGTTTTTTGGGTCTAAAACTAGCAAGTATCCAAGACTAAAAAAACTCTTTTTGCTGCTGCTTTCTCTGTAATTAGTGTTCTTTGTTTTTGGCTGATAAATTAATTTTGGATTATTTTGATTTTGCCATAGATAATTTGTCTTCAAATTATACAGTTTGAGTTCATGCCATTTTTTTTTTCCTAAATAAATTTTGCCTGATTTAGAATTTTGGATTATTAATTATCTTATTTATTTAGTGTTTTCTTTGTTTTGGGTCACAAGTCACAACAAAGAAACTGCAGGCAGCTTTAGCCGTAAACAGTTCGCTGATCTGGCTGACAGAAAAGATTTTGAAAGGCAAGTATTTTGACAGAAATCAACAACCAAAAAGAACTGAATTGTTACCGCCACTTTAGTTATGTTTGCTTATTTTAATGGCTTCTCTCCCAACCTTTTTTGCGCAAAAACTGTAGAGATCGGACAAATCGCAGTCTTTGCATAAATGTAGAGTGTTCTGTTCTCATAGAAAACCTTAGGCAGTCAAACATTTAATATTTTGAAAATCCCAAAAAGGTCTAAAAGAATCAGTTTAGTCCTTCAAATTGTTTGCCATATTCAATTTGATTCAGAATATGACATTACAACAATTTTCGAGAGTTGTCTGTTTGAGTCTGAGGTGAGATGTGGTGCTTAGAAGATGGTGATGGGGTTGGTGACGAGTCTCTTTTGGTCGGCCTCTCTGTGGATAGTTTAGTTGAATCCTTGTTTGAGCTTTGAAGATAACAAGTTTTTGCTCTTTTTAAATTCCATTTGGCCAGCTCATACTCAGATCTCGTTAGTCCACAGTTAATTGTTATTATTATTTGAAAATCCGCAAGTCTGGCTTAAAAAAGTAATTTTCAATATTCTATAATGAAAAAATTATTTGATTTATTTGTAAAAATTATATAATATTTTAAATTTGAAATTTTTCATTGAATATATAAAAAATGACTTTCTATTTTTATAATTCAAAATTACTTAATCTTATAGCGAACATAAACAAATAAATAACATAGAGAATTTTACGAAAATATCGAAAATTTGATACCGATTTATATTTTCACTGGCATTCAGAGTTTTTTTTTTAAAATTTTATCGAAAATAATTTTTTAAAATTACAATAATACTAAAATTTCAAAGTCACCCAAAAATATGTTAAAACGGTATATTTTTTACATATATTCGGTATACCTTGGGCATATCTTATTTCAATTTCACCAATGAATAACAAAAAAAAAACCAAAACAAGAAGAATTGATTATTAAAAAATAATAATAAGAATAAAATTAAATCAAAATTCAAAACACCGCAAATTCTCAAACAACCAATTTGGTATACCTTGAGTATACATTTGATAATTTTATGGAAATACTTGGCATGACTTAGAGATATATTTAGGGTTCCTTGGGTATATCTTAGGTATATATTGGGGATACTTTTGGGATACTTTGATTCAATCACACATAAAATCCAATAAAAAACTATTAAAAACATCACAAATTTTCAAACAAACAATTTGGTATACCTTTCAGTATACATTGGGGTAATTTGGAGATACCATATGTATATCTTTGGGAATGCTTTGAATATATCTTGGGAGTATTTTGAGTATATCTTGGAGATTCTTAAGGAATTCTCTAAGAGAAATTTCTCGGGGGTATTTTGAGTATACCTTAGAGATTCTTAAGGAATTCTCTAAGAGAAATTTCCTGAGTGCACTTTGATGTACCTTGGAGATACCTTGAGTATACCTTTGGAAATTTCATAAGAATATATCGGGAATATTAGGATATTTTGAGTATGCATTGAAAATTCTCTTAACCAATCATGTCTAACCATAATTTATCACTTTCCTCATTTCCTTTTAAAAAAAATGAAAAAATGAAAAAAAAGGAAAATAACATATTAAATAACACAAATAATTCAAAAAAGCAAATTTCATCATGAATTAAGCTAATCTTTAATGAAATCAAACTAAAATAGAAAATCCAATCCAAAAGAAATCCAAAAAATAATTCAAACCCAGCACAAAAAAAAAAAAATAGCATTGGAAGAAATCTGTATTGCCTATTTAGATTATTACCCATATGCAGTTGTCGTCATTATCACCAAATTAAGCAAAGGCTCTCATTTATTTGGTATTCCCAATCTGAGCTGTTCATGATTTTCACAAACTAAAATCCCTTCTTCCTCTTCTTACTGATTTTGCAAAACAGAAGAAAGAGTCATCTTAGATTCATTTCAGTGTTGTTTTCGACACTGTACGATCTTCAGCGATGACGATGAGACAATTTCAATCGCTATGTGAAAATGAAAACTAAAAAAAATCGGTAAAAAATAAATAACTTTCAGTATGAATGAAAAAATAAAAAACTAAACTATTTATGTAAGTAAAATAAAAAACATGGTACTGTATAAAATTTTCTCAATAACATTGGGCCAAGTCACTAACGGGCCATATTATTGATGGAGTTTTTTATGGGCTAAATAAGAAGCCCATCCCAATTAATACGTTGGGGTGTAAATGAATCCAGTTGCTCGCGAGTTATTTGGATCTCGATTTGAAAAAAAACTCGTTTGAGATCATTTTTTAAGTTTAACAAGTCAAACTCGAACTTAATATTATTTGATTCGTTTAAAGGCTCACGAACGTATTCGTTTAAAAGCTCATAAACGTGTTTATTTAAAAGTTCGCAAATGTGTTCTTTTAAAAGCTTCCAAATATATTCTTTTAAAATTTTGCAAATGTATTCATTTAAAACTTATTTGTATTATATTTTATTATCGAGCTCGAATTTTAACTTTTGTCATTATTTGTTAACGAGCCGAATTTAAGATTTTGTCTTTATTTGTTAACGAGTGAAACTCGAGCTTAGTTCGTTAAGTATAATAAATGAGTTTTTCACGAGTCACACATGAGTTTAATAATTTTTAAACTAACCTTGCGGAGTATTGCAAGTGAATTTCATTCACAGTTCTCCAATTATATAACTCGTAACAATTTGGTACTTAAAAAATTATTTGTAATATGAAAGTACCTTAATTATCTAACTCGTAACAACTCGATACTTGAAAGATTATTTGTAATATAAATGTACCTCAATTATTTAACTCGTAACAACTCGATACCTAAAAAATTATTTGTAATACAAAGGTATCTCAATTTTTATTTTGTAACACAAAAGTACTTCAACTTTTATTTTGTAACTAAATAGTATTTTCGTATTTGAATATTAGTCTCCCCAACATAAGTGTGATATAAAATATCAACATCAAATAAATTTTAATAAAAATAAAATTAAATGTAATATTCACATCAGATAAATTTCAATTTTACTGACCGTATATTACAACTAATTTTATTTTTATTAAAATTTATCTAAACATTTCATGTTATACTTATGTTAAAGAGACTAAAGGATATTTGAGAATGCTGTTAAGTATTCCAAAATCAGATTTTGAATTTTTTTTTAATTGACTAATTTTTTTCAATTTTTATGAATTATTTTTTTTAAATATACTTATGAAAAAAATATCTTTTTATCTGTATTTACTAAAAATAGTTTTCAAAACTCAAAAAAGTTAAAAATACAAATTTTTTTTTCCAAAAAATATTTTTTCCAAACACAATGCTAAATGAACTCTAAATAGTTGAAAACATAAGTACTATTTAGTTATAAAATAAAAGTTGAGGTACTTTTGTATTATAAATAATTTTTAAAATATTGAATTGTTAGAGTTTCCATAATTGGAGTACCTTTATATTACAAATAATCTTTTAGGTACCGAGTTATTACGAGTTATATAATTGAAGTACTTTTGTGTTACAAATAATCTTTTAGATACCGAGTTATATAATTGGAGGACTGTAGATGAAATTCACTCTTATTTTTGTAATTTTATGTTATGGGTAAATTGTTTTGACAACAATAATCGGTCTTCTTTCCAGGGGTAAATTTCACCAATGATCCTCCAATTATATAATTTGTAATAATTCGGTACCTAAAATATTATTTGTAATACAAATGTACCTCAATTATATAAATTGTAGCAATTCAGTATTTCAAAAATTATTTGTAATACAAATGTACCTCAATTATGTAAATTGTAACAATTTAGTAATTTAAAAATTATTTGTGACACAAAAGTATTTCAACTTTTATTTTATAATTAAATAGTATTTATATCTTCACTTATTAGGGTTCATTTAACATTGTGTTTGGAACAAATATTTTTTGGAAAAAAAAATTTGTATTTTTAATTTTTTTGAGTTTTGAAATATTTTTTTTTCAGAAACATATTTGAGAAAAAACAATTTATAAAAATTAAAAAAAAAATTAGTCAATTAAATAAAAAAAATTTAAAACCTGCTTTTGGAACACTCAACAGCACTTCCAAATACACTTTAGTTTTTTTAACAAAAGTATAACATAAAATATACAGATAAATTTTAATAAAAATAAAATTAATAATCAATAAAATTAAAATTTATCTAATGTAAATATTTCATCTAATTTTATTTTTATTAAATTTATTTAATGTGGATATTTTATATCATGCTTATATTAAAGAGATTAATATTTAAATACGAAAATACTATTTACTTACAAAATAAAAGTTGAGATACTTTTATATTACAAAATAAAAATTGAAGTATTTTTATATTATAAATTATTTTTTTAGGTATCGAGTTATTATAAATTATATAATTGAAATACTGAATTATTACAATGTATATAATTGAAATATTTTTATATTATAAATAATATTTCAAATATTAAATTATTATAAGTTATATAATTTGAAAACCTCACCTTATTATTATTATTATTGCTTGCTTGCAAAATGAAGAAGTTTGGCAAGAATCTACCACACATGCCACGAAAACAGCCCACTGACATGGCGTTTCTCACATCCTTGAACTAGCGGGTCCCAGCGATGGCAGTCCACTAGAACGATCAATATGACACGTGGCGCGACGATTATGCTCAAGCACTTGAAACTTCCGTGTTCATGCTTGCGCGTAAGGAACTTTCTATTTTTCAATACTTGTTTTGTTCCTCTGATCTTTTTTTCTTTCCGTTTACTTCTCCTCATTACTTTCCTCGTCTTGTCTCTGTTTGTGTTTCTGTTTCCTGAGAGATTGCCGATCAGAACCAGCGATGCAACAAGGAGACTACAATTCTTATTACCAGTTCCCTCACCCTCACCCTAACCCTAATCCCACTCCCACTCCTAATTTAATTGATCATCACCAGAATTCTTACGCATCAGCACCGCCGTTCACCACCAATTACCCTCCCTCCGATTACCCTGTTTATCCTGCAAATTATCCTTCCTATTCTCAAAATTCTGATCCTGCACCGCCTCCTACTGCTCCCTCGTACACCCCAACACCGCCACCCCCACCACCTCCAACAGCAGCGACGGCAGCGATGAACCCTAATAATCTACAGTCTTCTTTCAACCCGCCACCGCAATCTCAGCCACCGACTTTTCCTCCTTACGATTCCCATGTTCCCCATCAGCCTCCTACCACTCAGCAATCTTATTACCCACCGTTTGATCAACACCAGACAGCTCCCAATTATGCTCCTCCTCCTCCCCCTTCCTCGATTACTCCGACTCCAAACCCTAGTAACAATCCACCATACTCCATGTACAATGCTCCGCCCTATAATTCGTTAGGGTCATCCGTGCCACCTGCATATGACCATTCGTATGAGAATTCTCAGAAATTTGATTACAGCATTGGGTACTTTGAAGATAAGTATGGAGGTTATAGTCGAAGCGGGTCTGATTTGGGGTCGGATCTATATGGTAAGAGACCAGAGAGCAGGTATGATATGGGTCGGGATGATGGGTACGGAGATGGCATTTATCCTTATGAAGGGAGCAGAATTGAGCCATATGGAGCTAGGGGGACTGCACCAAAATCATCATCTTCGGCTATATTTGATGATTATGGGAGAGCAATTAACATCCCTTCTGCCAAGGATTTGTCAGCAGGTTCCGGTTCAGGAAAGATTGTGCGAGCTGTACCAAAGGCGGATACTCAGCAGGATGTTAAAAGTGGGGTTCAAAAGTTCAGGGTTAAGCTGTTAGCTGAAAGCGGGGGCCAGAGTACCATGGATGTGCTTTGTCAGGTATCTTACTTCTAAGCAAAAATTTGTGATGGATTTGTGTTGGTTTGTACTTGAAACAATTGACGTTTATGATTATTTCTCCAGTTTTACAGACAGTGTTTAGCGTTTGGATTGTGTTTATATTATTAAATCATATAGGGACCTTCGTGTAGAGTTGTTAAATGTATAATACGGTAATGTATGATTTAAATTCAACCATGTTCAGTATTTTGGTTGGTTAACTCAAGTGCAGACTGTGTTGGTTGTGTTTGTATGACAATTAAGAAATGTAGTATCCTTCTTGAATTATTCTTGACTATATTGTTGCTATATCTTGGTTGATATAGCATGCATTTGAGTGCTGCTAGAAATCAAACACGAAAAATGTAGCTAAAAGTGATGGTTCATATATTGATACTTATTCTTTGTTTGGACTATCACGTCACTATTCGCTAGTAATTTGTTCCATTAAACAGATTATAGTGTCACTTTGTCTGGACTATCACTCCACTAGGAATTTGTTCCATTAAACAGATTATAGTGTGGGATATAATAGAGTGATATGTCAAGTATGAAACAGTTGTAAATGTTCTTATTTTCAAATATTCTTGCAATAATTAGCTTGTTATAAAAAATGAGTGGCTGAAAACTTTTGCCAAAGATATAATAGAAAAGTAGCATGCTAAGAAATTCTTTTATGCATGGTAAACTATCACACTGGCCAACCAGCTCGTTTCTTCATTTACTTCGTTTTTATTGCCAAAATGTACATTCTCAGCTGTAAAGAACATGAAACCATTAAAGGAATTTGTCCACAATCTTACATAGGTCTTGTTCTCATTGAGATGATGGTGGAAATTTTGTTGCTCTCGCTCACAGCTATCGACAACATTCATGATATATTGCAAATAGATATATAATGATGAGTGGGAAAAGAAATATAAAAAGTAACATGGAGATTGCTGGTTTTTAAGCAAATAGATTTTTTCCCTTTATCCTTGTTGAATTTATCAGTGTCTTTGATGATCTTGGCTAGACAGTGTTCTATTATACAAAATTGAACTGATCAACGTAATGTTTTCTAATATACCGGCTTTTGTAATTGCAACAAACTCCTTAAGATTTTGTGTAATTTCATTTTTCTCAAACAGGTTGCTTGAGTTTTAGCTTTTCTGATTTGATGTTGAAGTGTCATGGAGCATTTTCAAGTTGTGTGCAAGTAACTTAAATTTTGTATTATCAACTTGGTTCTATTATGACATGTTTTACTTAGAACAGGCGCTCAATGCCTGACTTGACATTACTTAAATTACTCTGACTTCATTATGTAGCTGAAATTCTTATTGTCATGACTCTTTGAATTCTTCTCCCACCCCATCTCCCCTCATTCTCTCCCTCTCTTCTTTCTTTTGCACTGTAATTCAACATTTTTTGTATTAAATTTTACATTCTCCTTCAGATTGGTTTGGACGGAATTCGTATGCTTGATCCCAGCACCAATCGGACACTCAGAATATATCCTCTGGAGAACATAACAAGATGCGAAGTGAGTAAATTTGCCTTCTCATTTTGCTTACCCTTTGAATGTTGAAATATTGAGATGTTCTTTCATCTTATATAGGTAACAGATTCATCTACTTTAGCATTCTGGTCTAAGAGCTCTGTGGATATTGAACCAAGGCGAATCAGATTGCAGTCAAATAGTTATACTACCAACACTCTTCTTGACACAGTGACAGCAGCAACTGTGCAGGTGTAGTAAAAAGAACTTAACTATTCCTGATGTTTACAGTTAGTTATCTGTTTGGAGGTATAGTGGCTAATCACTTGCATTATTTTTGGTTGCTTTTATACCACTGCTTCAGAGAAAATGATATGAGGCGATAGCTTTTTTAAATTTTGAATGTATAGAATAAGGAAAATCCAAAACCTAAAAGAAAGTGGGCTGATAGTCTGATTAAACATGCAAAAGTTTCTATTGCATTCAGTGTTTGAAAATTTAAGTCTAGAATTGGCAATGCAGATATAAATTGGCAAACTTCTTTCATTTATTTATCCTGAGTATTGGATGGATTTATTTGCTTGGGAAGCTGTAAATATTTATCTTTTATCGGTGGAAAAATTGAATTTCTGAACTGGCTAGCGCCGAGATTCTTAAATTATGTTAGTACTGAATTAGTTGTAACATTATTTATCTTTCCAATGTGACGATAAATCAGAGGTAGGTCGATAAATGGTTGTGGAATTGTCAAATGAGGCTCTCTTACTTTCTTTCTTTTTTTTTGACTAAGTTGATGATAGGTAATATGCATTGGCATGTCTTAGCGTTTTCTCTAGTCTTGATTTGTGTCAGATTCACTTCTTGTTAAAATGAAGGGCTTATCTCTTTTGTGGAGCTTTGTATTGGATACTTAAGAAATGAGTTGATTAAGGTGGCTCCAAGTGGAGAGGATTGAGTAGCTATGTTTAAGCTCTTTGTCAGTAAAATTGATAGTAGTAATAAGAAGAAAACAAAACAAAACAAAAAAAAGACAAGAAAAAATGGAAATTAAAAATGTTTCCTCCTGCTTTGGAGGTTAGATTTTGATTCCTTTCTTAGAAAGGACTAATGTATTATTAAAATTGACTGGTGTGCTTACTGATGCCTGACTCTTTAGAAGTTAATATCTTCTTAATATACTTCATTTTGCCATTTTTTTAAAAATAAATTTATTCCTAAGGTTAAATTTATACCAGGGCACCTTTGTTATTAATTACTTTTAGACGTTGATGTAATAAGTTGAGCATCATTACTTTTACCTTTTTTAAAATGCAGATAAAGGAGATGGGTGGGAGAAGCAGGCCTACTGACTTTTCAAGGACAGTTGAGCAGCCTGCAGAGAAGAAGAAAGGATTGGTTGATTGGATGCACTTGATTAAGCCAGGCAATGAAGAGAAAGATCATTGGGTAAAAATTGAGCTCTCACTTGAAAATCTTATTTAAGTGTCATCATTCAAGGAATGGCACTTGTGACTATTACTATTTTTATTTATTTGATTTTTGCCTATATCAAATTCAATTTTACAAGCATATTGATTTCTGTTCTTTCTGTTTTATTTTCTTGCTTCTCATACTTTGGATTTCTAGTTACTAGTGTTGCTTATGTTCTATTCTTTTTCAGGTCCCTGATGAAGCTGTTTCAAAATGTACAGCATGTGGTACAGATTTTGGGGCTTTTGTTCGCAAGGTAATTATCTCCAATTGTTGGTGGACTCTGTTTGACTTTTGAGCTCTTTTTTTTTTTTTTTAATTTTTTTAAGCCTAATGTATTTTGTGCTTCCTTTTTTTGTCAGCATCATTGCAGAAACTGTGGAGACATTTTCTGTGACAAATGCACCCATGGTAGAATTGCTCTCACTGCTGATGAGAATGCCCAGCCTGTTAGAGTCTGTGATAGATGCATGGTATGTGTTATATACTTACGCATCGAATTTTTGCTATATACACGTTGCAACTTGCCCATATGTTTATTTCTTATTGTGGGATGGGTTTTAGGTTTACTCTATTATTTTTTTATGTGTTGTCCTAGCATGATATGGTCTTTTGGATGTTGTGGTGAGCTAATGTGATGGATTAGTTAAGTTTCCTTTCAAAGAACATTGATACTTTCCTAGAGGAACATCAAACTGTTTTTAATGGTTTTACATAGGCAACCTATGGAAACCATGGATTATATTGTGCTGGATGTCATATTGCACTGGATTTTCTGTTCCTAGTAGAACTCTCTGATTACTTTTAACTCAGTATTTGGGTATTTGTGTTCATTCTTAAGGCGGTGCTAAATCAGTGCTCGTGTTGTTTGAATGTTGCCATGGATGTGCAGTGGTGTAAGTGTATTATGTGAATATAGTTGTTGTCTCACTTACATTTATAATTTCATGCTTCAGGCAGAAGTGACTCAGAGGCTGACTAATGCAAAGGAAGCAGCTAATAAACCCGCAGGATTGCAGTCTCATGAGGATCTTGCAAGGAAGCTTCAGGTAAGCAATGTATTAATTTGGGGCATCCTGCAGTGTGCACAATGTTTGGCTCTAAACCTGTTTGGATTTCAAAAGTTAAGATCTTTTTTCTTCTTTTGATATTTTATGAATGATATTCATCTTGTAACAGGAGGAAATGGAGAAAAATCGCAAGGCATCATCAGGTAATCTTGTTTATTAAAATCAATGTTCTTTTTTCATATGGTGGGAAACATTTTCCTGGTGTCTGAACTAGAATGAGAGCGAGTTGTCCAGTTTAAAATCTTCACTTATTTTAAATATGGTGTTTGATTTATGAGTCTGATAGTAGTGTTAGAGAAAGCTTTTGAATTCTGTTACCAAGTTTAAAAATTCTGAGTCGGCTTTGTCAGGATCCAACTCGGATGTATATGGTAGGCGGATGAAGGAAGTTGCATGTCCTACTTGTACTGTTCATCTGCAGGTTTGGATTCATTCTTGAGCAGGTGGTATGATAGTAGTAACTTCCATGAATTTTATTGGTTCCTGATGGATGGTCATTAATGTTACAGGTCCAGGTTCCAAGCTCGGGTTCTGAAACTATAGAGTGTGGAGTCTGTCAGCATCCATTTCTTGTAAGCGCTTCCTAATTTTGCACCTGGTTTGATGGCCTGTGAAGGCGCCAACTGCCAAGTCCCTGTATAAAAATTGCTGACCAAGAAGTTAGGACAAAATGCCACACCATTTTTAGGACTTAATTGCGAAGTTAAATTGGTTGAAACTGGCGCCTGAATTTGTATATTGGTTTAATTATCTTGCCTATTTGTCGTTCACAGTGCGTTGCGGAAATGTTGCTTGGTGAGTTCCTGTGTTATTTTTAAGTTTGGATTTGTAATTATACTGTGCATGTTTATAGTCAAATAAAAGATTTTATTCATCATGTTTCAATTCTGGACCGGGCTTGGGCAATAATCTCTGGTAATCTGATTGACAGAGTAACTAACGTTCAGATTTGGTGTGGCTGGACTTGGTTGGCTCAGAGTGGACCTGGAGAATTTTATCGGCAAATAAATAATCTAACCTACTGCTTTCTCCTGTCTGGTAATTGAGAACGATTTTGTTGTCCCAAATTTCAATCCTTGGGTTCTACATGCAGACTCTGGAGGACCGCATCTTTCTTTTTCAATTTTATGTTTGACTATTGTTAGCTTTTTTCTGTTCGTTACATTTTCTTTTTCATTTCTCAATGATGATTACTCCTTTTGTTTTTTTAAATATTACAGAAGTATATATATTAAAACCATAGCTAACGCAATACAAATTCGATCTAGATTGCCGTTATCGGCCGCTTAGATGCGATTGTCATCCTAGATCACCATTACCGGTGAGCTGAAGAAAGACTAGCTTTCATGACTTCCACCCAGACCTAGAAAAACCTTCTCAAATCCAGTCCCTTGGGTAAAAATTTGGAGTGACCATAATACCCAAGAATAAGATAGAAACGCACCAAAATAAGAGGAAGATCTGATCTGCCTTCATATGCTATAGATGAGATCTACTAAGAACAAAAAACCCAATAAAGAGCAAAAGTTCACACAAAAACTAAGAAAAAGAAACTATAAACTAAAATAATAATTGAAGAAACTATATTAAAAAAAAAAAAAAAAAACAGAGAATATCACCGGCCAAATGGCTGGTGATAACCGCATTAAGACGACAAAAAAAGCTGCTCAAGTTGAGAGATTTTTCCATTTTCATTTATTATTTATTGCATTTAGGGTTCATAGATGCCGATGACCTACCTCGCATATGCATCCCAATTAATCAAATAAATAAACACCTGCACAAATTATTAATAGTATCAATACATATCACAAATTATATTTTGTTTATTAAAAAAAATTTACACGAACATCGTGAGTCATTTTTGAGCTAGCAGGTGCTTTCACACTATTCTTGTTTTTTTATCATATATCAGAATTATTACGATCAATTTATAGTATATCGAATAGAATTTAAAAAGCTTTAAAAAAATTCTTAAAAATTTTAAAGTAACTGCATATTCATAGTTCGAGTTCAAAAGTCCCGTGGTAATTTATTCATGCTATCTTATATTCTTATTATCATAGTTCTACCAACCCGTCACTCAGGGAAATCATAATTTTTTTATATAGTGGGTTCAAAGTTACCGTAATTAAATAAAATTTTATTCACATAAAAATAGAAATTATTTAAAAATAGCCAGAATGCATAAACAAAATTTAGAACTGCACAATTGAAAAAAATTGATGGGGTCAATTTTTTTATTTAATTAGATTAATTTATTAACAAAAATTATAAAATTCATATAGTAAATTGTTTTTTTGTCTTGAATTGAGTGGGTTCCATTTGTTCAGGTACGACCCTGCCCCCACTCATTCATAATCCGACTTTACAGTTCTCACGATTTCCATTATTTCCCAGAGAAATTAAGAAAACTTTCTTGGAATTTAATTCTTTTTTTTTTTTCTAAAAAATTTCATGCAAAATTATATTCCGCATTTAGGGATAGCACAAGAAAATATATGTGGTAGATTTATGTTGAGAAGAAGCAGCAGAACGTACTCAGGGTGGCTATTTAATGAATTAAATTCTACCTTCCAACCACAAAATGGTCGCAGATATTTATTACATATTTAGTTTAATATCTATGAGGAAAGATACACTAGCACTTCTCATATTTACAAATTATACAATTTAATTCATCTATTTTATTTCTGTTAAATTATATAATTATTATATTAAATTTTAAGGTATTTATTATTAATAAGAAAAAATATTATTTTTGTTGAGAGTGGTTTTAGCAATAGTGCAATAAATTAAACTTGTAGATAGATACTAATACAATAATATAATATTTCAAAATTTCAGAAATTAAATAGTATAATTTTCAAATTTTAGGGGGTACTAGTGTATTATGTCAAATTATAAGAAGCAAATCGTATAATTTTCAAATCTCATGAGTACTATTGTATTATATTAAACTATATATATATGATTAATGTGATTTATAAATTTATTCATATACTTAATTCATAGGTATAGTCTAAATAAATATTGTCATTTTACTAAATATGGTGTTATTCACAAATTTTTTGTTTAATCTAATAGCAAATTTATGGGAAAATTGGATAAAGAATATAATTTTATGAAATTGCTAAAGAGATTAGATTGAATTGATAAATCGTTAAAGTGCCCACTTGTATTGTTAGGTAACATATTCAATAACATATATCAATGTCTGCAAGGGCAGAACAAAATTGTGGGTCTACTGTCCTTAATGTTAAAAAAGGAAAATCAATAATAGTAATAATTATTTTCTGAGAAAAAAAATATTCAAATTCTATTTATTTATTACTTTTATATAATCAATGAAATTTATTTTTTTTTTTCAATTTTATTTTTAATATTATGTAAAATTCTAAAATCATTTATTGTAACTTTAGACTAAATATCTATACATTTTCTTATTCTTGGTTTTTTTCAATAATTTTAAGTCTTTCAAAATTAAGTAATTTAGTCTTAACCATTCGTATTTTTTACATTTAATACTAATTAATAAATTTTTAATTCTAGTAAAATTACCTAAAATGAGAGTTAAAATAGAACGGTGTGCATTAGAATATTCTGGTTTATATATATGTAAAGTTGGATATTATTATTATTATTATTATTATTATTATTATTATTATTATGCTTGGTCTAATTTATCATTATTTTCATTTCCCATCTCTAATTTTATAATTATTTGTATTATTCTTACTTTTTTTGTTTTAAAAAAAATTCCATTTTTCAGTCATAACAAAGAATATTTTTTAAAAAACGATTAAATTAAAGTTTAAAAAATGCAAATTTAATAGGGTGTGAATGAATAATTAATATGAAATTTTTTCAGCTTAACTAGAGATTTTGAATTTAAATTATGAGTATGCAACTACTTTAAATTTTTTGAATGACTTTTTTGTTGCCTTTCAGAATTCTATCTTGACATGTTAGGAAGTGATACTAATTCTAATACCAAATTAAAAGATTATAAAACACCATGTATAATATTATCTTCCGAATTAGAAATTATATTTCGACACTACTATTTTTTCTTTTTAATAAATAAAAATGAGAGAAAATATAGTAATTTCGTAAAAACATTCTAACTTTTGTAAATGGGAATTGAGGAAATGAATCCATATGGCAGAATTCTTACCATTTATTTCCTGTTCTTCTTAATTTAATTCATATATAGGTCCACAAATGTTAAGTATCTGTCAACTTGATGTACATACCAAATTAACCACCGCTTTTAAATTTAAATCAAATAATATTTTAGAAATTCAGGGAAACTTTGAATTATGTGTGTGGGGAAAAAAGTTCACATGCATACTGCTTAGTGTCATTTATTAGTTGGATCGTGACAAAAAATATATATATATATATAATAATTAATTCGAAATTAATTGGAGTTAGCTCAATTGATTTATTTATTCTAAAATAGTTATAGTAAAAATAAAAGATTATAAATTCAATATATAGTCTCTACACTATCATGTAAAAAGATAATTAATTCAGACAATCAGGTTGGAAATGTTTTTATTGTTTGTACATATCTTAATTTTTCAATATAATAAAAGGGATTCTGATTTGGAGGAACTAGTTACCTACATATGTACGATACACATACATGAACAATTATTTATTTTCTTAATTTATTACGTGGAAAAAATATAATAATGGAGTTGCTAATTAAAATCCTAATTAATTAATTAATTAATGTAGCATATAATAAAATCAACACATATATCAAGATAATTGGATGTGGTTGTTTACCCAACCATGTATATAAATTCTTATCTCATCAAAATAAATTGGACTTGGAATTAATATGGACATC
>CATIWF010147618.1:0-18501 GCA_949630135.1 Balakata baccata | reverse complement strand
TAATGGTTTTGCATCCATTTCATACTGCTTTTGAAGTTTGAACAACTTAGGACCAATCCATTATTATTCAAGTAGTTCTTGTATGCAAATTATTCATAACACTTGTATCTCAAGTATTAAGGGAAGGAAAATAGCTATTCTAAGACTTTGGCAACTCTTTGGATTTGAGAACCATTTTTAGTTTTAAGCCAGTCAAGGAAGCTTAGCTTAGTCAAAATGTATGACTCATGATTATGCTTTGATTAACATTGAATAATATGATTCCAACAACTTAGATGTAAAGATCGAGATTGTAGAAGTATATACATGACTGAATGCATGATATTAGGTCTTTAATAAAATACATTATGGCTCCCACTATTTTATTGCTAATTCATGGCCCTCACTATGGATTCGGGAGCACTTATATGTAAGTCCTCCTAATGGGTCGATATCCAACTTGCTAAGAATGACTTTGAGACAACTCAACAAACCATCCTTAGTTTATTTGGTAGATATCTGATCTATACTAATTGCATATCCATGCAACCATCAACTCTTGTGCTATCAACTAATTGATGTGTGCACACACATTGGGCTATCAACTCTTGATATGTGCATATCTCATGTACACTTACCCAACTTCACCTCCAATACTCATTGGTCTTGGCACAAATCCAACAAATCAATGATATTGGTTAAGTCCAACCCATTAATCATGAAATCAAATTTCAATAGTTCGAACATATTCTTATAGAGTGAGCTTGAGGCAACTCAACAACTCTAACTCTAGAAGAACTCTGGTTCTCCCCACATTAATAGAAGGCGTGAGACATAATTGTTTATTTAGCAAGGGATTTTGTTAAATTTGGTCTCATCATTTTATTATTGCATGCTTTTATATATCAAACATTCATCACATGGATATATAAAGATAGTTACATTAACTATATGGCATGATTATGAACATACTAAAGTCAATCTTTTGACCCAAAGAGAGATTCACTAGGCCTTACCTAGGTATATGCATGAATTAAAACCCAAAAAAAAAAACCAAATTCCTACTTCTAAATTTTTTTGTTTATGGCACTATCTCCCTTACTTCCTACTCCTTTGCTTCTTCATTCTATCTCCTATGTAATCTAATTACATATTTCGAAAATAGAAAACCTCAATTTACATTTGAGGGCAGTAAGATGAGAAAAGAAACACATGAGAAAGAAGAGATAGGCAGGGATATGCAAACCCTATTTACCATAAAAAAAAATCATGTATGCTCAACCACATTGGGCCTAAAGTTCATAATCATGTCATGTCATGCCTTTCCATACACCCCTAGCATGTATTCTCTAATGCATAAAATTAAAATAAAATAAATAAGGTAGTGATGATTTTGGATTCTAAATTTGAAAATCGGTTTCAACACTTGAACTGAAATTACCTACTTATGTTGTTTCGGTTAATTCATTTTTGTATGTCATTTTAATATGGAAATTAATATTTAATCAAATTAATTAAATTCTATATTTCCATAAATTAATTCAAAATTAATCCACCTTAAAATTAGGTTATTATGATATCAAAAATTAAACAATTTAATTCTAACATACATACCATATTCTACTTATAATAGATATTAATTTGCTCACCTTAAATTAATTCAAAATTAATTTCTAAAAATTTCCAAAATTTTGAGAACCTCAAATCATCATTCTTATCAACTTTAGATCAGTTCAAGTCCATCAAAATAATTTTGGCACAAGATAAACGAACCAACACATAAGATGCTCAAAATGACTCATTTACTGTTTAAAAATAATTTGGAAATCTAAATTCAAACAAATTAATCTTGTCATGCATCTCATCAAAATAATATATTTTTAATCACATAAAAATTATTTCAAGGTGCTGAAAATGAAATATTCTCATACAAAAAAAATCAAACAAAATAGTCCAGCTGGGTACCCTAAAATAGACCCGTTTCGGTGTTTGTTTGAAAAATTAATTAAAAATTTTTTTAATTAATTATTGGACACTTCCAGAGGTTTAAACACATTCTCAATATATCTAAATAATTTTTCTATAATCAAATTATAAGAAAAATATGAACAATCTCAATAATTAATCCAAACAACATCACATGTTCATCAACAATGCAATTTTCAACAATATTGTAATAAATTCGAAATTAATTATTTGAATCATATTCAAACCATTTCAAATCAATGTAATCATTCTAAATCATATCATGATCAGAAAGAAAATTATGTAAAACAAATTTTGCAAATTAGTTTAAATTTTACAAACCAAAAGATCCAAAATCATCAAAAGCATGCAATCCAATTGCACCTTAAATTAAAATTAATTTTAATGGGCACAAGGGGGATCTAATACCAATATTGTGTTTTGAGGATGTATTTCAAACACAAAATATCAGTGAAAACAAAAAAATTTAAAATCTGAATCGTAGGATTCTACTTGTGCCATTAAAACTAATTTAACAAAATCATAGTTGAAAATTAGACCTTTAATTTTTTTGAACTAATTCTTTAAATTTCTTTCTTATTGGGTTGTAGCAAACCACAACAATCCAATCTTGGATTGTTTCTAATAATAAGCCATGCGGAAAATGGAAGAAAGAAACTACAAGGGTAATGATTTGAAACACAAAATGTGCTAGCATTGTGCATGTTATTTGAGAGAAATTCTAAGAAAATTAACTATTAATTTTCTATAGTGGCACATTAGTTTTTCTAATAAAAATACTATTTATAGTTGTTTCCAAACACTCTAGGGTTGAAAAAATTACCAAAATAGGTTTCGGATTGGCCAATTTTGCCAGCACCTGCGCGTTAGGCTTGCCCACCGTGTAAGCACTAGCCTACCATGGGTTCATGGCAGGTTTGCTGGCCCACGACTCCCTCGAACAATTTTTTTAGACTTTATTTTTCTTGCGATCTCATCACAATCTGATCCTAAATAATTCTCTCATATTTTTGGATCCCATCCAAGACCATTTTACTCATTCTTCACACATCCAATGCATGTGACCTATTAGGTTCCTGGTTATTTTGGCCACCCAAATTAACAATTAAGTCAAGCAAGTCATGAATGGTATCTAGCAACACATTATGACCCCCAATTGACTGAAATGTCAATGGTTTGACTATGAATCTTTCCATACACAACAATATGTACAATTCATCCTTTCACCATCCTATACCCTACTCAGTTCAGAGCATGGACTGTGTCACCTCCCACTAGACTGACTATGTCACACCTAGCCTAAGTGATGTTAGATCATCCCCTTGGGACTCATTACTCTATTAGACAAGTCACTGAAGACCATCTTCAAGATGTTTCCACTCTAGCCAGAGATGTCCGAGTAATGATCCTGACAAAAGGCCGTGGGTATACTCTCCATCTATCAAGAGAGGTGAATCCTCTATTGCCTACCCAATTACCTTCGAATACCTTAAGTTGTTCACAATAACCAGCCTATGAGCGACCTCTATGAGGCAATAAGAAATGGAGTCAAAGCACATAATCAGTATCCAAGATATCCTTGAGTACCTCATATCTAAGGATACATGCACCATTGCTACAATAAGACTATCATTGACATTTGAATAAATAATCCATATGATTGTATAATAGCAGGTAATGTACTCAACAACTCTTAGGAAGCATCCACGAGTTAACTTTGAACATCTCATGCTCACAACTTATGAGATCTACTGCTTAATCCAATCAAGAAGTATAACATCTGCTAGTCTATCCGGATCAACAATGTCCCGTTGATCCTATGACTAGGGATAATTTAGATACTAACACAATTACACATTATAAGAATTTCATTATCATGATCCCACCACGATTTCCTTTATGCTATGTTTCATACCATGGACTTTTATTAATCAGTTTGAGATCTATATCAATTCATATGCAAATGAATACTAATATAATAAAAGAATGCCTTTATAAATGTGTATACTAAGTGCCTGAGGTGATTGCCTTTTGGGCACATCTCTAACACTCTATACTAGACTACCAGATATGGGTTATGAATAATGGCACTCTCGGAGCTTAAGCCACCCTAGCCACTTGATCATATTGTCTATTCTGTACCTGCATCAAGTGTACTCTCGGAGCTAAAGCCAACTTGACTCAAATAAATAACTGCTAGCTTACTAGGTCAAGGGTGCTCTCGGAGCTGAAGCCAACTTGCCCAACAAATTAAATAATGGCTATCATAATGGGTCAAGGGTGCTCTCGGAGCTGAAGCCACCTTGATCGAAATAGTGTATGGAACAATTCTACAATACGGTAACCACCCTCATTAGTGCACCATCCATCCTATAGTCAATCCTTGTACGAGTAACGACATTTACATCATTTCATATTTCCTTTATTCACATGGAATTGATCTTGTGGTCATACTAACATACCCATGATATTGGATGACAATATATATACAATACAATATAATATCATGTGATTCAACCATATATCATATATGTATATCATTTGTCACATTATTGTCCATGTGATCAACATGCATATATCTCATGTCATGTCATATCATGTTCCATGTATCATTGTGTACACATACATATATCACATGTCATATCATGGCATATCATATAAGTATATCATTATCCTTATACCCATATGTCACATAATGGACCATGTATCATATCTGTATATCATACATCATATAAGGGTCAATGTGTCATTGTGTTCACATTTAATTTCTCACGTCATGATTAATAAAAAGTGGGTATGCTAAATCAAGAATTTCGTGAGCAACACTTTTGTTGTCTCGCTCGAGAAAATATTCTTAAGCGCACTTCTGTTGTCGCACTCAAGAAAATATTCATGAGCACTCCCCTACCTATCATGAGCACGACTGTCGCGATACCAGCAATATGAGCTCCTCGTTTTTACATGCCAATTCCTTTTTAGTTCATTCCAGATTCATGATATCAATGTAGAACCATTGTATGACAATTATACCATGTAAAGTTCCACAATTAATATGCCATTTCATACTTATCTCATCTCATCCCCATCAAATCATGATAATCATACATAATTCATATATTTAACTCATACAATTATTTTCAATGATTCAGATCATGGTTTGTGGCATTAATCAGTAACATATCAATCCATATACCTAGGCTCTAGCAATCATGCAGTTAGAAAATGAATAAATATGATCGTACATATAAACCTCAATCTATAGAGTCATAAACTACCACTTGCACATGTCTCTGATGTACTACTATCCATGTTCCCCTTTTAAACCATTCCCTAGCATCAAACACATGAGCCAAGAGTCATAAAATGTTTCTATATTTTGTTCTAAGGGGCCTTACTAAAAATTAAGTGAAAACCCTAACTTAATTGATAATAATCCACCACTCGTAATCTAAGAGTGTTAAGGAAATGAAACACTTACTCATATACCTTTGGAAATTCCAGAATGTAGGTGGGGAGTTCTGTTTATAGGGCTGTTCAATTCAACCTTGTGTTCTTGAGGAAAAACACCTAAAACCCTATTAGTGTTCATGCATATATGAATTGATATAGATCTTAAACCAAATGATGTAGTCCATGATATATAACACAACATGAAGGAAATCATGATGAGATCATGATGGTGAGATTCCTATCATGTGTAAATGTGTTTATAACTAAATTATCCATAGTCATAAGATTAACAAGATGGGACAATGTTAATCGGGTAGACTAGCACATGTTATACTTTTTGATTGGATCAAGCAGTTGATCTCATAAACTATAGACATAAGATATTTAAAGTTAACATATGGATGCTTGCTAAGTGTAGCCAAGTACATAGGATGACCTACCATGAGACAATCACATAGATATTATATATTCATATGTTAGTGATAGTCTCATCATAGAAATGGTGCAAGTATCCTTAGACTTGAGATGCTCAAGGTTATCTTGGATACTGATTCTATACTTCGACTCTGTTCCTTGTTGCCTCTTAGAGGTCGCTTTTAGGGAGGTGATTGGGCATAGCATGAGGTATTCAAAGGTAGCTAAGTAGCCAACAAGGGATTCACCACTCCTGATAGAAGGAGAGTATACTTGTGGCCTCTTATGAAGAGTATTATTCAGAAATCCTTGCGTGAGGTGGACATGTCTTGAAGATAGTCTTCAAGGACATATCTTATTAGAGTAATGAGTTTCATGGACAAGAAACTAATATCACTTGGGCTAGGTGTGACATAGTGAGTCTAGTGGGAGTTGACATATTATCCATGCACTGAACCAAGTGGGGTATAGTGATGTGAAAGGATAAATTGCATAGATAATTGTTCTATGGAAGGGTTCGAGTCAAACCACTAACCTTTCTAGTCAATTGGGGGTTATGATGTGTGGCTGACACCGCTATTGACTTGCTCAATATTATATGATAAATTGAGTGGCCAAAATAATCGGGAACCTAGTCACACGCATAGAAGAATGATGAAAGAGTAAAATAGGCTTTGGATTTAATCCAAGTTTAAGAGAGAAGATTTAGACTGGACAGTTTTGCAGAAGTGAAAAAATTTCCCGAATACATAAAAGTTTCCCAGATGCAAAAGGCATCGTGAGCACGAGATGCTCAATATGAGCATGGAAGCGGGCTAGGCTACAACGGGCCTATATTGCGAGCTATAGACCCGTGCTGCATGCTGCGGGCCTACTAGCACGCAAGCTGTAGACTAGTTCAGCCAGCAGCCTACTGATTGGGTTCTCCTTATCCAAATTGGACTCCCTTTCATGTATCCTTCTTGGAATTTGATTCCTTATGCCCTAGAGCAAATAGAATACATATAAGAGGGATTTTAAGTCCAAAAAATACAACAACCCACATTAGAGAATTAATTTAGAATTAATTATCTTCTTCTTCTTCTCTCTTGAACATTCAACCATACTAGCACCTTGGTTATTTGTTCACCCATTGCCATAGACGGTTTCCTTCATCCTCTTCATATGGCTATCAATAGAGATATCCAAGTTAGGATATTGGTAGTTTGCTACAACCCAACAAGTGCAACCCAACAAGAAGAAACAAGGTTACAACATGGAGAAGATCCAGAATAAAATAAGGTAATCATCTTCATCCAAGTAGTTTGTATATCCGATTTTAATATACATAGGATGATCCATTGGTTCTAGGAATTTAAATAAAAATAGCAGCCTCAATTAGTATTTGAATGCAAATTCTAGAGTAATCATGTTATGCTTGAATTTATTCCCACAAAGAAAGAACAAAATGAGCTTAAAAGTAATAATAGTTCTTATAAAAGCTCACGAAAGAAGCACAAAGGTGGTATGCAAATGTTGGGGAATCAACACATAGCCATTATAAATACAAACTCTTAACTCAAAAAGATAACGAGCACTTCATAATCGAACGATCAATCTAACCAAATTAAAGAGCATTTGTTTCAAAGTATAATAAGGGTTTTAAGGTCATTTTAAGCCAGTTAGTCCTTAATTCTCGGCAGAACTTAGCATTCTTTCATTAGCTATCATGGGAAAAATTGAAGCTAGACTAGGAAGAGCAGCTTTTCACACATAAAAAAATGATCAACTAAATGGCAAAATTTTGTTTAAATAAATAAAAATTAACTAAAACACACAAGAAATATAGGGAACACAAACATAACAAGCATTTCAAGGAAGAGTACTCCTCCCCCATACTTAAATGAGGCAGTGTCGTCAATCACTCATAAGTGCAAAAAGAAGTGTAAGGGTAAAGAGAACTCCCTAAAGGTGCTCCTTTTTGGGTCTCCTTCAGCACGATCATAGCGATAATGTAGGGCATGCATAACAGCTTCCTTCCTTCAATCACCACGATCGTGTCCTTAGTAAGAGGCATGCACAACAGCTTCAGCCTTTCAACATCAATGATCAGCACATGTGTGGCATTTCGCACGGTCATGCACAATTCTGGTTTGACTCCTTTTTTCTTCTAAAGCCACTCATGCATCCTCCACTCTAGTTTGTCCACTTCCTATAACACAACTACCATCAAAACACAAAATGAATCCTTTAAGCACCAATTAGCACAATAAATATAAGAACTCAACTCAAACTAAAATCTAAACAAAGAAAACATGCTAGAATGAGAATAACAAAATCTAAGCTTGGGTTGCCTCCCAAGGAGAGCCACTTTTAAAGTATAAGCAAGACTTGTTGATTTTGATTTCAAGGAGGGCATGAATTCATCCCTTGCTTGTCATTGATCCTTGCAATAAAAGCCGAATCTCCAAACTCTTTTCTTAATTTTTGCAAATTTAACCCATAAACATTGTCATTAAGACAATCCACATTTTGACCCTTATTTACAAAAAAATAAAGGGAAGAGGTGGAGTCAAACACTGTAAACTCTAAAGTTTCTCTAAGAACCGTCATGCTCAACTTTCCATGCTTAACATCTATGACAATATCAGTAAGGGCCATAAAAGGTTGGCCAAGGAGAATTACCTCATTCTTTCCTTTTACCACAATTTTCTCTGTCTTTACAACCATAAAATTGACTAGAACAACGAACTTACTAATTCAGATTAAGATATCCTCCACTATACCTTTAGGTCTCTTTACCGAGCCATCTGCTAGTTGAAGGCATATCTTGGTAGGTTGTAACTTACCTAGCCCAAGCTGAGAATAAATGGAGTAAGGCATCAAATTGATGTTAGTTCCCAAGTTTAACATAGTTTGTACCTTTTTTTTTGTCCATGATTGAGATATCCACCATATGCCCTCCAGGATCCTTCTTCTTCTTAGGTAAATCCTGCTATATGATTGTATAGGCTGCCTAGGTACCTCAATTCTTTCTTTTCCCCCAAACTTCCTCTTGTTTGAGAATAAATCCTTGAAGAACTTTGCATAGGAGGGAATTTTCTTGACAACATCTAGAAGAGGAACATTGATATCTATGTTAGAAAGCATAGCAAAAATATATGAAAAATTCTTATCCTTTTTATGCTAGCTAAGCCAATTAGGAAATGGAATGGGAGGTCTATAAGGTTCAGCTGCCTTGTGCAATTTAGGCTCTATCAGTTCTTCCTTTTTGTTCCCTTCAATGTTAACTGCAGCCTCTATTGGGTTTTGAGTATGCATCTCATACATGTATGCAGTGGAAATTTAAAATTTTTCAAAATCCGAAACCTAGGATATGACTTGTGCCATCCAAACCAATTAACCTAATTAAGGTTAAAGATGATTACCTCTTATGTGCTTAATTTTGTTGCTTTCTTTTCACCTTGCCGGATTGTCATAAACCATAGCAATCTAAAATTGAATTTGTAACACCCTCCCATATAGCATACTTAACCGCTATATGAGGGAGTGCTACCACATACTTGTTACTATACTTATCACTATTGTAAAGCCCAAAAATTAGGGCTTAGATGTAATGTGAAACTTGAGGGGTGTTATGGCAATTAAAAGTAGGCCTAGATTGAAAAAAAAGGGGACAGGAGCAAATCGCGCTCATGAAATAATTATTTTTTGAGAATCCATAGGCGCGCTTGTGATTCTGTTTGGGCTGTTACTCTATTTAAACCTGATTTATTTCATCTCTTTCATCTTTCTAACAACCCTAGCCTCTCACAGACACTCGAGCTCGACTAGAGAGCTATTCTTCACCCTCCATTGATTCTCCATTGATTAAACACCATAAAAACACATTAGAGAGTGATTTTAAAAGGGATTAAAGTAAGGGTTTTAGGTGTATTCCTCAACAACACAAGGTTGACTTGAACAACCCTATAGTGTTTTGTTAGTAGTGTTTCCAGAGGTATCTTAGTAGTGTTTTGTTTCCCTAACACTCTTAGATTAAGAGTGGTGGAATATTATCAATTAAGTTAGGGTTTTCATTTAATTTTTGGTAAGGTCCCTTAGAACAAAATAGATGAAATGTTTTATGACTCCTGGTTCATGCGTTTGATGCTAGGGAATGGTTTAGAAGGGGAACACAGATAGTAGTACATTAGAGAGACATGCAAGTGGTAGTTTACGGCTCTATAGATTAAGGTTTGTACATACAATCATATTTATTCATTTTCTGGCTACATAATTGCTAGAGCCTAGGTATATGGATTGATATGTTACTGATTAATGCCACAAACCATGATCTGAATCATTGAAAATAATTGTATGAGTTAAATATATGAATTATGTGTGATTATCATGATTTGATGGGAATGAGATGAGATAAGTATGTAATGGCACATTAATTATGGTACTTTACATGGTGTAAATGTCATGCAATGGTTCTGCATTGATATCGTGAATCTGGAATGAACTAAAAAGGAATTGGCATGTAAAAATGAGGAGTTTATATTGCTGGTATAGCGAAAGTCGCGCTTGCAATAAGTAGGGGCGTGCTCTCGAATATTTTCTCGAGCGCGACAACAAAAGTGCACTTGCGAAATTCCTGATTTAGCATACCCATTTTGTATTAATAATGACATGAGAAATTAAATGTGGACACAATGACACATTGACCCTTATATGATGTTTGATATATAGAAATCATACATGGTTCATTATGTGACATATGGGTATAAGGATAATGATATACTTATATGATATGCCATGAGATATATGTATGTGTACACGATGATACATGGAACATGATATAACATGAGATAAAGGATATGTACATGTTGATTACATGGACAATAATGTGACAAATGATATACAAATATGATATATGGTTGAATCATATGATTTTATGTTGTATTGTTTATGTTGACATGCAATATCATAGGTATGTTAGTATGATCACGAGATCAGTTCCATGTGAATAAAGGAAATATGAAATGACATAAATGCACTTACTCATACTAGGACTGACTATAGGATAGATGGTGCACCATTGAGGGTGGTTACAGTACCGTAGAATTGTTTTCCATGCGCTATTTTGGGCAAGGTGGCTTTAGCTTCGAGAGCACCCTTTACCCATTATGATAGCTATTATTTAATTTATCGGGTAAGGTGGTTTCAGCTCCGAGAGCGCCCTTGACACTTTATGTAACACCCCGACTATCCATACATGCATTATTACACGCATTTCATTTGGACATATTCATTTTATATATGTTATTCACATGTAACACATGCATACATGGGATTTTCAACTAGAACGTGCTCATGAGGTAAACTTGCCACAACTCGGTTCATCATAATAGGAGCAAGTCGTACGTGTCTAGTTATAATTTAAATAAGGACACAAGATATTGAAAATGAAATTAAAAAAAATGATTAAATTTGAAATAAATGAAATTTAGCATAGTAAAATTAATTAAAGTAGACAATTTGATTAGATAGTATTTTGGCACTAAGTACATGTAAATATGTAAAGAAAATAATAATAATAATTAATTAAATTAATTAATTATTATTTAAATTAATTAGAAAAGTAAAAAAAAGGGAAAATGACTTGAAAACAAAAGGTAAGTCGGCAAACTTACCTTAAATAGTGGTCTGTCCATCCTTGTCCTCCAGTTTGAAGCCTCTTCATTTCATTCTTTCTCTCAAATTTCTCCAGCAATAAGACCAAGGAAAAAAGACCATCTGAAGGTTAGTTATCACCATGAATTGTTTGTTTTAATTTATGGTTAATAGAAAATGATATAGAAGGTGCAAACTACAAGATTTCCATGGGTAAGCTGCTTGAATTCTGTTTTCATGGCAGAAAATTAGAGTCCCGTTTTCTTTATGTTAGAGACTGATTTTTGAGAAACACAAAACATCAAACTTGTAGTTCCATGTCTTAAGTTTATAGATAAGTAAATAGTTTTACAGGATTTAGTGTCTATGAAAAGATATTGGCATCGGACTGGAACTGGTTCAATTGAGGAACCTAGTTGAATCACTTGTTGTTTTGGTTATTTTTCTATATGATATACTTGGTAATTGAGAAAACTCAAAGGAGTAGATATCTATGTTATCTAGTTGCATACTAAATTTCAAGATCAGATTATGGGCAGATGTTGAGTTATAGGCAAAAGAGTCATGTATGTTCCACATTTAAGCTGCCTGCTAGTGCCCTATACAGGTCCAATCATTTATTTGCTAATTTTAAGCTCCTTATAGACATAATCTGTAAATGGTCAAAATATAAAAGTTATAGGGATATGTCTTTGGCATAAATATCTCCTCAATATGTTATGTATTTTGTGAGTTATGGCCTTCACAATTCATACTGGTCCGGATGCCAACCTTGTTTCTAACCAGTCACAAGTACCCTACCATATGAGGATCTTAGAGGCAGAATGGATGAAAGTTGTCAACATGAAAAATGTTCCATTTTAACATATCTTTGTTATACAAAGTTTCATACAAATATGACTTACACGTTGTAAGATATAAAGTAAAATTGGTATCCCAAAACTATATAAGGTCTAAAACAGGGCAAAAAACAGAACACTCATTTAAATTGCATAAAATATTCCACAATAGTCCAATTTGTTTAAAATTTGGATATGTTATAACCCTATATATTAGCTTTAATTAGAAATAAGAATCATACAAATTGAACTAGTATAGAAAAAGTTACAAGTTACTGAACATATGAAGGTCATACTGCCATAATATCATACCCTAGTTAGTGGTCCTTAAAATGCATATTTCAATTTGTTTAAGTTTCACTAAGTTTATTTAGCTACCAATTGACTAAGTATACATTCAATTAGGCCCACAACATATTGAAGAGCCCCAAGGAAGTGAAAGACAATAAGTTAGAGGCTTAATATCAAAAGAAAATGTGAGTTTAATTATCAGATGATTTCTTTGGTACGTGTGATTATTACATGCTACGTGTAATATGACTTGATTTTCTTTATTTGAATTACATGGTTGCTATGATATGGCCAATGAGACTGTATTGAATGTAAAGTACATGTTTGTATTACATGTACGGCTTTTATTTGTATAAGGCAAAAGTTGACTGAAATGTATAACGATTGTTGCAAATGCATATGGACTTAAAAGGCATTGTGACTAGCTAAATAGCATTGTAAAGCAAAAGAAGAGGCCTATGGCCGGAACAAATGTTCAAAAGCAAAAGAAAATGTCTATGGCCTAACAAATGTGCAAATGTTACAAATGATCAAGCTAGCTAGCAAATGTAAATGTTCACATGGAAACCTAGGACGGTGTTTGTTTAGCCTGGTCATAACAATAAGAAAATGACATAAGCATAAGCAAATGAAATGTTTACATGAATTAATATTATTTATATTCATGCGATATTGATAAATAGAATGACATGTAAAATGTGTACGAATGGCAATTATTACTTGTAATTGTGATTGGCTTGGTACTTTAGAAAGCTTTTGATAATTATTCTCATTGAGTTACAACTCATCAAATTGCATCATTTTTCGGGAAGAGTTGAGTAATTAGCTCATTTTGGAGGTGCATACTATATAGAAGACATGGATCATAGGTCACCAGTCGAGCCTCACCAATCTCTCTCCTTGCATTTCACATATGTATAGGGATATGTCTTTTGTGTTTTGGACTGTATGTCTGCATACTTATAATATAGTGAATACGCAGTGATGTGATATATGATTCAAAAAAAAATTTTATCCCTCATTATAAATAGAACTGTCTTATTCTATGCAATTCATGATAACATGATAAAAGTATAAGTGATAAACATAGGTATAAGGTGTTACATTTTATGCTAGCAATATCTATATACAGTTATGAGTCAAGTTGGCTTCAGCTCCAAGAGTACACATGACTCAGGTACAGATATAGATAGTTATGATTAGATGAGTAAGGTGGCTTAAGCTCCAAAAGCGCCCCTATTCACAATCTGTATCTGGTAGTCTAGTATAGTGTAATTGGGCAAATGTAATGAGTAAATGGAAAAGAAAAGTTGCTTTACAGTGGTTTATGATTTCAGATAAAGACTTCCGCTTACCAAGTATGCTAATGTTATTTTATGGATTGTTTGGCATGATCCTATGAATGTGATATAATGAAATGGATTATGATGACATGCGATATACTAAGATTTGCTATATATTATGAATGGTATGATATGGATGATAGAATTTATATGATTATAAGTACCACTAAGTTGCATAGCTTAGTGTGTGGGTTTCCTTCACGCAGGTTTGGAGCCATAGGAAGAGTTGACATGAGAAAGCCGAGCCAATCAAAGCATTCAAAGTCAAAGTCAGTTCATACATTGTGCACCTTACTTCATTCTTGCGTTTGGGATATTGGACTTTTCTATTTTAAAAAGGGACTATTGTATTAAGTTTTTCATTGATGTTTTATTGGGCATGTTTAACCCGGGTGTACAGAGTTCATGACTTTGATTTATTCTAAAGGCTTGATGTTATGATTATGGCTTGTCGTGCAAGCATAGACACCTGATATTTTATTTCATGTTTAAATGGTAATAATGTAAAGAGGAATAGTAGTAAAAGGATAGTAACAAGTATGCGGTAGCACTCTTTTGTATAGTGGTTAAGTATGCTATATGGGAGGGTGTTACAACTATTATCCCTCTTAAATTATTTACTGTATGAACATTTTATAAAAATGTTTCTCTCACCATATATATCAATATACGTCCATATAGATGAATAACATAAGTCCAAGCCTTTATAATAAACCGAAATCATACAATCTAAAAACCTGGGCTAAAAATGCCCAAAATAAAACAACCTTACAATTTCAAATAAAATTTCCAAGGTAAAAATAACCATTTGAAAATCCTAAATGTATGATAAATGAAAAAGATGCATCATGAGCTGACTTTGATCTTTTGCTGCTCTGACTGGCTTGGATTCTTTGTGTCAACTATACTTACGACTCCCGACCTGCGTGTAGAAAACCCATAAGCTACGCTATCCAGCTTAGTGTTATTTATAATCATATAAATTCTACTATGCATATCATGCCATTCATAACATATAGCCATGTTATAACAAAGTGTCACATATAGTAAATCATGCTAATAACAACGTATTATCATGCTTACTTACATAAACCAAGCAACCAATGATCATACCGCACCTAGTGAGCAGAAGCCATTTCCTGTAATCACAGACATTGTAAAACATTTGCTTTATTTCGTTAATTCCTTTATCTTGTCCAATTACTCTATACTAGAGTACCATATATGGGTTGTGAAAAGGACTACTTTTTAGAGCTTGAACCACCCTATTCATCTACTAATAAGTTTTGTTTAATTGTATTCCTACTCAAGTCAAGTGCACTCTCTAGAGCTTAGGCCAACTTGACTGAGAAAAATATAACTTGCTAGCATACTGTGGTCAAGGGCACTTTCAAGAGCTTGGGCCAGCTTGACAAATAATAACGCATAGAAAATACTACGGTACCGTAATCACCCTCAATGGCATGTCATCTATCCTATAATTAGTCTTAGTATGAGTAAGGGCACTTCTGTCATTTCATATTTCCTTTATTCGCATGGAACTAATCTCGTGATCATACTAACATACCCATGATATTGTATGTCAACATAAACAATACAACATAATATCATGTGATTCAACCATATGTCATATTCATATATCATTTGTCACATTATTATCCATGTGACCAACATGTACATATTCCTTTATCGCATGTCATATCAGAGTACATCATGTATAACATCATGATTATTGTGAATATCATATAATATAGCCTTTCATCACTTATTCAACATTAAAATGTCATGCCATTATGACTGATTCACATAAATCATCCATGTATCACTTTTGTATATCATACGTCATATAAAGGTCCATGAACTATTGCATTCATGTTTAAATTTCTCATGAAATGGTAAATACAACGGGGTATGCTGAACCACGAAATTCACATGCGCAATTCTGTTATCTCACTCGAGAAAATATTCTTAAGCGTGCTTCTGTTGTCACTCTCGAGAAAATATTCACAAGAGCATCTCTACCTGTCGAGAGTGCAACTTTTGCAATACTAGTAATATTAACTCATCGTTTTTACATGCCAGTTCCTTTTTAGTTAATTCTAGGTTCACAATATCATTGCAGAACCTTTGTATGACATTTATACCACGTAGAATACTACAATTAATGTGCCATTACATACTTGTCTCATCTTATCCCCATCAAATCATGATAATCATACACAATTCATATATTTGGCTCATACAATTATTTTCAATGATTCAGATCATGGTTTGTGGCATTCATCTGTAACATATCAATCAATATACCTAGGCTCTAGTAATTATGTAGTTGAAAAGCAAATAAATATGATTATAGGTTTAAACCTCAATCTATGGAGCCGAAACTATCACTCTCACATCTCTCTAACGTGCTACTGTCCATGTTTCCTTTCTGAACCGTTCCCGAATCGCCTCTTGAATTTCTAGGATGCAAGTGGGGAGTTCAGTTTATGGAAATGTTCAAACCCAAACTTGTGTTCTTGAGAAGAACACCCAAAACCCCTTGATTTAAACCTTTTTAATCCATTCTCAATTGTATTTTTATGGTGTTTAAACAATGGAGAACCAAAGAGGGTAAAGGAATAGCTCTCTAGTCGAGCTCTAGTGTTTAGGGGCGACTAGGATTGTCAAAAAGATCAAAAATACAAAATAAGATAAGGTTTAAATAGAGTAACTGCCCAGACAGAATCGCGAGCGCGAACTATTTTGCCTGCGCGATTTGCTCCTATCCCCTCTTCCACATTATAGCCCAAAAATTGATCCAATTTATATTACCACAATACCCCTCATGTTTCACATCACATCTAAGTCCTATATTATGGGCATTATACAATTGCCTCTAATAGTGCTCCACATGAAGGAGACGGATAAAACCTTGAAGGGATGGCCTGATACAATCCATTTGTGCTAGTAATGGCAGGGTGTCAATTCTAGAGAGAGAATTATTTATGAAATAATTCTTATGTTTTAGGCCCTTTTTTTTAGCTTTTAAAGTTACATTTATAGTCTCACTAATCATACTAGGGTTGGGACTTGTTTAGGAATCTCATTCCTAGTCAAAAACTTCCCAAAAAGAAGAGGGAAAATCGGAATCAAAGCACTGTCAGTGTGTCGTACGCATTGGCTACCTAGCAGCTAGGGATTGCCACTTGCACAGTAGAATCACCGCATGCAAGCGGTGCGTGCCAGTGCTAGTTGCGAGCCGTCGCGAGTCCGCACCAACCCGACGACTTGTCATTTGCAAAACTATTCTACAACGTCGATGCCATACGATCCGAAATCTTTCTCATAAGTTTGGATTCCATCCAAAACCAAATTATATGTTCTTCACACATTTAATGCGTGTGACCCATTAGGTTCCTGGTTATGTTGGCCACCTAAATTAATTATTAATTTGGGCAAGTCATGAGTGAAGGGTTTTGAGCATGTATCACACACATATTATGCAGCGAAAAATAAAAATTTTCAAAACCCGAATCAAAGGATTATACATGTGCCAATTAAAACTAATTTAACTAAAGAAAATTCAGAATTTATACCTTTATAATTTTTTGATTTTCTTCAACTTCTCACCTTGTTAGGTTGTTGCAAACCACAACAATCCAATCTAGGATTGTCTCTAACAATATCCACACAATGAAGAAAGAGTGAAACCACTAGGGAGATAGCTTGATCGCACCTCAAAATGCTAGTAATGTTGTGTGCTCCTTTGAGAGAAAAATTAACCTTTTAATTTTTCTTCCCCCAATAATTTTTTCTTGTCTATTTTCTGTCTTTTGGGGACTTTTAGATCTAAAAGAATATCAGTTTCATAGATAAAAAATTAAGAGAGATAATAGGGAGTTATGAATAGTGAAAATTGATTAAATGGCCATTTAGGGCCATTTAGTGCCACCTGCGGGCAGCTGTGCGCCTGGGCCTGCTGAGTAGGCCCAACTGGCCTGCCTGGCAGGCCAATCGGCAGGCCTGCCAGGCATGCGGGCCCGTTAACTCCCTTGAGCGATTTTTTCTGCGATCTTATCGCGAACCGACTCAAAATAATTTTCTCAAATTTTGGATCCCATCCAAAGCCATTTTACTCATTCTTTACATCTCCAAAGTGTGCGACCCATTAGGTTCCCGGTTATGTTGGCCACTTAAATTATCAAATAATTTAAGCAAATCATGAGCGATATCTAGCAACATATCATGATCGCCAATTGACCAAAAAATCAGTGGTTTGACTACGAACCTTTCCATAGACAATAAATATGTGCAACTCGTCCTTTCACCATTCTATACCCCATTCGGTTCAGAGCATGGACTATATGTCAGCTCCCGCTAGATTGACTACGTCACACCTAGCCCAAGTGATTTTAGATCTTGTCACTGTGACTCATTACTCAATTAGACATGTCACTAAAGACCATCTTCATGACAGTTCCACTTTGGCCAGAGATTCCCTAGTAATGATCCCAACAAGAGGCCATGGGTATACTCTCCCTCTATCAGGAGTGGTGAATCCTCTATTGGCTACTCAATTA